>CABEGB010001124.1:0-116391 GCA_901521435.1 Crematogaster levior
GAAAGCAGGAGAATGAGTGGATCTCACTTCGAGAAAAGAAAAATCTATGTGGAATCAGAATTACAATAATGGATTTCATTTCGATAAAAACCTTAATCTTATTTTATTACTAACTTTTTAACAAACAACGAGCAATATATATAAATTTATGTTACAAAATTTCAAGTAAAAGATCTTAAGCATCATTTTTTTGTCAAAAAATCTATGGTCGGAAATGCCTTTTATCACTAAGTATGCCGGAGTAATCCCTCGCGTATGACACTGGATAGAACCGTTATGCTCGACTCAAAGTTTGAATTCATCTTGAGGTTTTGTATTTGTTTTTGTTATTTATTTGCTTTATTTATACTTTTATTTTCAAAGTCAAGATATATATATATGGTATATAGGAATAATGTTTACAGGAGCTATTCAAAGTGACCACCGATCTGAATGCCGAGCACAACATAGCTCTCTATCCATTCACGTTTTCAATGTCGTGTGCGAGGGATTGTGTACTCTCATGACGCAAACTTAACAACGAAAGGAGACATTTCTGACTGTGGGTTTATTGAAAAATGTTCCATAGAACACTTTCTACTTTGAAATTGTGTAACATGACATTAATATCTTGTTGTATACAGGATGTCTTATTTTAAATTAACTATATACACACACATACACACGCGCGCGCACATACAATATTCAATATATATAGTAATATCCCCTAAAAATATAGTAATATCCTAAAAAACACCATTAAACAATTCACATTGTTCTATAATTTTCAAATATAATAATATAATTAACATTGAACAATTCACATTGTTCAATATATATATATATACGGTCAGACCTGGGTCTTTGATGGCTAATCAACGATCTGCGTAAAGGCAGTACATAATCAAATAAGATGCGCGCCGACATAGTCGAACTTAAAACACTAACAATCACCAACTTAGAATCAACATGATTTCAAATGTTGGTGCTAATAAGAACCCCCACCCTCTTTAGATAAATAATTTATTGCGAAAAATATGGCTGGGGTAATATTGTGTGCGCGCGCGCGAGCGTGTGTATGTGTGCACGCACGTCTCTACGATTTTATTTCGCAGAGTTATGATCATTTAAACATTGAGATTTCGCAGTAGTGGAAGGTGTGTTTGCGTGTGTGCAAATGTGTTTCACAGAAGAGACAGGGACCCCGTGGTTCGTCAATTCTGTACAGTAGTTAACGACTCCAAACCCCCTCTGCTGTGTGTGTGTGTGTGTGTGTGTGTGTGTGTGCGTGTGTGTGTGTGTGTGCATGTGGGCGTATTTTATTATTGTTATTTTAAATAATTTTTAAATAATAATATATTATTTATTTATCTTTTACCTAACCTAAAAACTAAAAATAATTATTGATTCTTTCATTAGAACCAAAAGAAGATATTGCAAATTATTTGGATTTGCTTGAGTATCTCATGTTTCATAGACAATAGCATCTTTATCGTTATTATATTTCAAGTTGGGGGAGCGTAATAACACACAATTTCTTTGTTGATGTTTATATGGCGTAAATCGTCATCTAATATATTTCTAACTTTTTTTTCGATGTTTACTTAATGTCAATATTATTAAAATGTAATCCATAAGAATAATAACAGGTAGATATAAAAGCGTCATTGAATTCACTTCGATTTGCAGATTAAATTTTAAACTGATATAACGCTATTTCTATTATATTCTATATATATTCCATTATATTATATATAATATATATTCTATATTAATAAATAAAAATAATTTTATTTTAATGTAAATTTTAAATACTTAATGCAATTAATATTATTAAAATACATATAGTGTAATTAAAAGAGACATTATCAGAGTGCAAATTATTATTTATTAACAATAGACAAAGAACAGTCTATCTCGAATTAATATAAGCCGTTTTAAATCCATAGCTTGATATTCTTGATCTATAAAATGTTCTAAAAATAACTATTATCTTCGAATAGAAATTATTATATAATATATTAGTCACGTTTCCACTCTTTTTACAAATTTCACTGTTGCGTAGAATAAATTACTGTGAAGTAAGATACCGGCATGCTCGCAAGCTGAGAAAATAAATTTATTATTTTGGGGCAAACTAGAAGTAAAATTTATTGTCACATTTATGACACAAGTTACCGTAGTAAATTGTTCCAGTGACACATAATACAGGTTACCCATAACCAATGTGCAAGATTTCATGCTTCTTTGCAATATAAACAATAATAATTTTTGTATTTGCAAAGGAGCGGTATACCATTGTGTATCATATCTAGAAATTCATAATATTCAATGTACTCTGTACTAGAAAAAAAGTTGTTCCATTCATTGTGTGTGCGCACTCTGCATTGATTAAGCATAATTAATGGAGATATTTTTATCAATTTTAAATTTTTGTCTATTAACTTCAGTAATTCCTTATATTTACCAACATATTCAATTAATAGTATTTGTAATAATTTGTAATAATAAAATTTTAATAATAATTAATTTTAATAATAATAATTTTAATTGGAATTATAAAAATAATTATAATTAAAAGAGAGGTACAATTAAATATTGACCTATAAAATAAAAAAATAATTTTATCTTGAAATGTAAAACTACACCACACACACGCGCGCGCGCAAACGCATGAAACAGAAATGGATTAAGTTATTAATTCATCAATAATACTCACGCTTTTTTAAAAATTTCTATACTACTATCTGTAACCTTCTGTCCCATATAATTAAATATAAACATATAATAAAAATGACCGAATACAAATATCATTAACGGTACTGCATCCTTCTTTTGATCTAGTACAGTGAGAGTTTGAACAACCTAAAACGTATCAAAAAAAGGTTTATTTATATTTTCTATGATGTTAATCTACTATTGAAATAAATAGATATGATAAAAGTATTTTTATTACACATATACATATGTTAACACATATTAACATATGACTAAAGATTAATGAATTTATTTTTTACTTACACGAAATAAGTTTATACTCAAAGAAACTACACCCAGAATAATTAGAATAAAGTAGGATAATGAAATTGTAGATGTTAAATACTCAAAAAACCTTTAAAAATGGAAATTTTATATAAAAGAATTAAGTTACATATGGCTCCTCAATATAAATATAAAAAAAGAATAACGTAAGCCTTTTAAGAGCCGGCAATAATGACAAATAAATTGATTGTAATAGTTTAAGTTGTATATTAAAAAAAAAATTTGTACATTAAATATATAAATGTCATACGCGTTTCGAACTCACGGAGTCCTCTTCAGTGAACGCAACAAAAAATACATCTCACAGAGAAATTCGAAGTGTAGCACAGCATCCTCTTTGCAGTGAGAATGCCATTGTCATGTTGTAAAATTCGGTAGTTATAGGGTGTCCTCCTAACTGGTAGGTTCGGTGGAGCGATAACTGTCCCAACATACTCTCTTTTTTTATTGTCTATAAAGTAGTCTTGAATTTTTGGATGGTAAAAGAGAGGAAGTAAAACGTCTTACTTCTGTGACTGTTAAAACCAATTTTGAAACCAAAATTGGTTTTAACAGTCACAGAAGTAAGACGTTTTACTTCCTCTCTTTTACCATCCAAAAATTCAAGACTACTTTATAGACAATAAAAAAAGAGAGTATGTTGGGACAGTTATCGCTCCACCGAACCTACCAGTTAGGAGGACACCCTATAACTACCGAATTTTACAACATGACAATGGCATTCTCACTGCAAAGAGGATGCTGTGCTACACTTCGAATTTCTCTGTGAGATGTATTTTTTGTTGCGTTCACTGAAGAGGACTCCGTGAGTTCGAAACGCGTATGACATTTATATATTTAATGTACAAATTTTTTTTTTAATATACAACTTAAACTATTACAATCAATTTATTTGTCATTATTGCCGGCTCTTAAAAGGCTTACGTTATTCTTTTTTTATATGGAAATTTTATGTCATTAAAAATATTTTTAATAAAAATTTGAAATTTTATAACATAATGTAATAACTGTATTTTAATCGTGATAAATTAATAAAAATTATGAAGATAAATAAAAATATCTGTAATAATGGAAACAAAAAATATTTATACATTAATAAAGCATTAAGAATTTATACAAAAAATTCTTTCTTTAATTAATAAAATACTTATTTAAAAAAAATGAATAAAATTGAATTGAAAGATTTGTTTAAAATAATTAAATAAAAGAATTATGGAGAAATTATGAACAAATCAAAACAATTCAAATATTGTTAATAAAAATCTAGATTACCAACTCAAAAGTTCTTTGATGAATTTCTGTAGCATCAATTAATTTGACACGAATTGTATTTTCCTGATTTAATGTTATTAATATGTTCTTATTCAGTGCACAAGTTATTCGATAACTATAATAAATGCAAAGTAGTTAAGCTTATGTAATTATATATACTAAAATAATTCTTCTTAGTCATTTATGATATATACTATATATGTACTAAAATAATTCTTCTTAATTATAAATCTTCATTTTATCATATATATATTTTACCTAACTATTTCGAACATGCCGCAAATATGATAAAAATATGCAAAAGTCAATGTTTCTGTAGCTACAACTGTTACAATTCCGATAAAAGTCGCTGCGATCGAATGCAATAATATGGGATAAAAGTATTTTTGTTCATCAACAAAATATTCCACTAGAAGTGGAAGATATCGCGTGCGTGATTCGTTTAATGGTGTCACAATGTCAAGAATATCTGGTAGAAACGGTAGTGAAAGATAAACAACGGTACAAGGATAAGCTATGCCTGAAATCACAAAGCATTTAAAAAGATAGTCTATAAGAAATTATAAACAAAAAACATTCATAGACAATGTGTTTATTTCGTATAATTTATATTTTTTGTTTATAATCTTACCCACAAATATATACATAAATCTTCTTGCAATCTTTGTATATTTTCGTATTATCTCGATTTCTTCTTTGTCTTGTAACATATTCCAATCATTTCGAATATGTTCCATACATTCTTTAAACTGCTTCACGAGTTAAGTTTATTGATAAAAAATTCAAACAATGAAATTGGAAAATTAATTTTATGTAACACTTTACCTTTTGAGATTGTATATAAAAAGTAATATATTTTAAAAGATAAACTGTGAAAGGAATAGCGAACGACAGATCAGTCAACACAAATTCGAGATTGTATTCCATTGTAAATAGTTTTAACAACTAAAATAAAAAATTGTATACAGTATCAAGCTAGTAAAACAGTTTCTTCTCTTATCAGTTAATAATACAAAGTACGAATGTTTTTTGTACAAAAATTATGAAGAATTACTTACATATAATTCTTATAATTTTTTATTTTATAATTAAAAAAAATTCTTATTCGACATATTATTAAGAGAGAATATATTATATGAATATGTTGTTCATTATATATTTGCGATAATAATTTATTTTTATTTGGTTATTATGTTAAAGTTAAAAAATCAAAGGACATAGTTATGTAACTCGCACAAAGTATATTACTACAATACAAAATATATACAGGGTGAGGAAAAAGTATGGAAACCCTTAAATATCTCGGAAACTATGCATTTTAGAAAGAAATGTTTCAGACAAAAATTGTAAGGTTGAAAAAGATCTATTTACTGATCTTATCATTTTGACTTTGCATGGTGTCGCCAAGGTCATGTTGAATTTTTTAAATGGGACATCCGATGTATTATTGCATATTCTTGTAGCTTATCTCGAGAGCTTTCCAAAACACTATAATAAAGTATTTTTTCATAAAATACTTTTTGATTTTAAAAAATGTTGCAAAGTACATACATATGGTGTTTAGCAACATATTTTTTTTCAAATCAACCATGTGTTTTCTTTACACCAATTGCTTGATTTCATTATTCTGTGCAAAAAGTATTAAGATAAGATTATCGAAAACTGAATGTTTCTATTTTGTATTTTATGTCAAAATGCTGTATCTTTCAAGCCTCGTAACTCAAAAAGTACTTTATAAAAAAATACTTTATTATAGTGTTTTGGAAAGCTCTCGAGATAAGCTACAAGAATATGTAATAATATATCAAGTGTCCTATTTAAAAAATTCAACATGACCTTGGTCTGACCATGGCAACGCCACGCAAAGTCAAAATGATAAGATTAGTAAATATACCTTTTTCAACCTTACAACTTTTGTCTGAAACATTTCTTTCTAAAATGCTTAATTTCTGAGATATTTAAGGATTTCCACACTTTTTCCTCACCCTGTATATTTCTATAGCACCTTCTATATCATTTCAAATAATTCTAATGCTAAAAGAAATTAAATTTAATATCTTTGTAAGATTATCTGAAACATCTTTATATACGTTTAAAAATAGTTAATTTAAATAGCATTTGTATATTGTAGACAGCGTTCAAAAATAAAACTTTCTGTAACAAATATTTTGCTTAAGTGCTATCATAAAAATATTACAGTTAGAAAAAGACATAAAATGAAACAAGTATATTATAAATGTGAACCATTTAAAGATGACGTATTATTATAACGTTATGTAAGATTATAATCTTGTGTTAGTATTAATAAAATATTGAGTATTAATATGTCATCTAATTATTTAGAGTGAATTTTTTGTAAATTGTACCTGGGCAATTAACAAAGATAGAAGTATGAAAATACAGATAAATACATAAATTCGCTTAAAAAATGAGTCACAATATGGCCATAGACCAATTGACAAAAAAAAGATTCGATATAGTTTATAGTATTGATATCCAAGAAATTCCATTCCTTTGAGAAGATCGTGCGTGTTCGAAATGTTTTGGTCTCTTTCACTTCAGGAACGTTCAACAGTACTCTTTATTAGACTTCTCCTTTCGGAAGAACTTTCTTCTATAATTTCAGATATTATCCAATATCACAAATTCTAGTTTAATGTAATTTAAGTTATATAAGGCGAGAAAAATAATGAAAAAATAAAGACAATATTCGCAATAGAATGAGAAAAGATGCGGGTGCTAGAAATTATGTAAATTATTCTTTCATTCTATAAATCATTCTATAGACTGTTATCAAAGTGTCTCTTGGATCTATTCTATTTTATTTTTACCTACGCAAGCGCAGTTACAGTTGCGCTTTATTTCACTTAGTCCGTCTGTCAGTATTATTCTGTTTGTCGTGCATGACGTTTCGTAATTTTATCAGTAAGATACATAAAGTTAAAGCTCTATACTAAGATATTATATTATCTTTTAATTAGATAATACACAGACAATAGTATATTAATTTTACATTAATTAATTAATACATTAAAATTTATGAAATTGTAGATTGTAAATATTTAAAATTATGGTTAATATACTTTGACATTTTGTGAAGAAGTTAAGTGATGAAAAAACGAAACAAATGCAAGAAACGACACATTTATATTATTTGGTATGTATTATAGAAGACAAACAAAATATTTTTGATGATGCTTTATTGCATAATTTTGTAAAATTGTATAATTGTGTATAATTATAAAATTTGTTAGATTGTATTGTACACTTATTATTAATTAAACAATACTTTTTTTATAATATTGATTGCAATTATCGTTTACAACATCATCATATTGAATAAAATACCATAAAATAAGATATGGATGAACTGATAGTCTAGAACAAGAAGAGTATCCACAAAGAGGATAACATGCCAAAAGTAATATTAAATACATATATTAAAAGATAAAAAATAATATTACCATAGTAAAACCTTCCAATGACGCAACATAGGTACCACCTACACGTAACATACAATTTTTCGAACTTCTTTGCATTACAAATAATATCAATTTCTGTGCGTGTAGTGGCATTATATGCCACTTAGAATTATATCTACAAATATAATAACAATATATCACTATTAATTACTGTTGTATAATAAATAAATAAACACACACACACACACACACACACATATACACACACACACACACACAGCTTTTCGAGACAAGAACAACGCGATGTCGCCGAGGTCTCTACGATTTTTTTTCGCAGAGTTATGATCATTTAAACATTGAGATTTCGCAGTAGCGGAGGGTGTGTTTGCGTGTGTGCAAATGTGTTTCACAGAAGAGACAGGGACCCCGTGGTTCGTCAATTCCACAGTAGTTAACGACTCCAAACCCCCTCTGCTGTGTGTGTGTGTGTGTGTGTGTGTGTGTGTGTGTGTGTGTATGTGTGCATGTGGGCGTATTTTATTATTGTTATTTTAAATAATTTTTAAATAATAATATATTATTTATTTATCTTTTACCTAACCTAAAAACTAAAAATAATTATTGATTCTTTCATTAGAACCAAAAGAAGATATTGCAAATTATTTGGATTTGCTTGAGTATCTCATGTTTCATAGACAATAGCATCTTTATCGTTATTATATTTCAAGTTGGGGGAGCGTAATAACACACAATTTCTTTGTTGATGTTTATATGGCGTAAATCGTCATCTAATATATTTCTAACTTTTTTTTCGATGTTTACTTAATGTCAATATTATTAAAATGTAATCCATAAGAATAATAACAGGTAGATATAAAAGCGTCATTGAATTCACTTCGATTTGCAGATTAAATTTTAAACTGATATAACGCTATTTCTATTATATTCTATATATATTCCATTATATTATATATAATATATATTCTATATTAATAAATAAAAATAATTTTATTTTAATGTAAATTTTAAATACTTAATGCAATTAATATTATTAAAATACATATAGTGTAATTAAAAGAGACATTATCAGAGTGCAAATTATTATTTATTAACAATAGACAAAGAACAGTCTATCTCGAATTAATATAAGCCGTTTTAAATCCATAGCTTGATATTCTTGATCTATAAAATGTTCTAAAAATAACTATTATCTTCGAATAGAAATTATTATATAATATATTAGTCACGTTTCCACTCTTTTTACAAATTTCACTGTTGCGTAGAATAAATTACTGTGAAGTAAGATACCGGCATGCTCGCAAGCTGAGAAAATAAATTTATTATTTTGGGGCAAACTAGAAGTAAAATTTATTGTCACATTTATGACACAAGTTACCGTAGTAAATTGTTCCAGTGACACATAATACAGGTTACCCATAACCAATGTGCAAGATTTCATGCTTCTTTGCAATATAAACAATAATAATTTTTGTATTTGCAAAGGAGCGGTATACCATTGTGTATCATATCTAGAAATTCATAATATTCAATGTACTCTGTACTAGAAAAAAAGTTGTTCCATTCATTGTGTGTGCGCACTCTGCATTGATTAAGCATAATTAATGGAGATATTTTTATCAATTTTAAATTTTTGTCTATTAACTTCAGTAATTCCTTATATTTACCAACATATTCAATTAATAGTATTTGTAATAATTTGTAATAATAAAATTTTAATAATAATTAATTTTAATAATAATAATTTTAATTGGAATTATAAAAATAATTATAATTAAAAGAGAGGTACAATTAAATATTGACCTATAAAATAAAAAAATAATTTTATCTTGAAATGTAAAACTACACCACACACACGCGCGCGCGCAAACGCATGAAACAGAAATGGATTAAGTTATTAATTCATCAATAATACTCACGCTTTTTTAAAAATTTCTATACTACTATCTGTAACCTTCTGTCCCATATAATTAAATATAAACATATAATAAAAATGACCGAATACAAATATCATTAACGGTACTGCATCCTTCTTTTGATCTAGTACAGTGAGAGTTTGAACAACCTAAAACGTATCAAAAAAAGGTTTATTTATATTTTCTATGATGTTAATCTACTATTGAAATAAATAGATATGATAAAAGTATTTTTATTACACATATACATATGTTAACACATATTAACATATGACTAAAGATTAATGAATTTATTTTTTACTTACACGAAATAAGTTTATACTCAAAGAAACTACACCCAGAATAATTAGAATAAAGTAGGATAATGAAATTGTAGATGTTAAATACTCAAAAAACCTTTAAAAATGGAAATTTTATGTCATTAAAAATATTTTTAATAAAAATTTGAAATTTTATAACATAATGTAATAACTGTATTTTAATCGTGATAAATTAATAAAAATTATGAAGATAAATAAAAATATCTGTAATAATGGAAACAAAAAATATTTATACATTAATAAAGCATTAAGAATTTATACAAAAAATTCTTTCTTTAATTAATAAAATACTTATTTAAAAAAAATGAATAAAATTGAATTGAAAGATTTGTTTAAAATAATTAAATAAAAGAATTATGGAGAAATTATGAACAAATCAAAACAATTCAAATATTGTTAATAAAAATCTAGATTACCAACTCAAAAGTTCTTTGATGAATTTCTGTAGCATCAATTAATTTGACACGAATTGTATTTTCCTGATTTAATGTTATTAATATGTTCTTATTCAGTGCACAAGTTATTCGATAACTATAATAAATGCAAAGTAGTTAAGCTTATGTAATTATATATACTAAAATAATTCTTCTTAGTCATTTATGATATATACTATATATGTACTAAAATAATTCTTCTTAATTATAAATCTTCATTTTATCATATATATATTTTACCTAACTATTTCGAACATGCCGCAAATATGATAAAAATATGCAAAAGTCAATGTTTCTGTAGCTACAACTGTTACAATTCCGATAAAAGTCGCTGCGATCGAATGCAATAATATGGGATAAAAGTATTTTTGTTCATCAACAAAATATTCCACTAGAAGTGGAAGATATCGCGTGCGTGATTCGTTTAATGGTGTCACAATGTCAAGAATATCTGGTAGAAACGGTAGTGAAAGATAAACAACGGTACAAGGATAAGCTATGCCTGAAATCACAAAGCATTTAAAAAGATAGTCTATAAGAAATTATAAACAAAAAACATTCATAGACAATGTGTTTATTTCGTATAATTTATATTTTTTGTTTATAATCTTACCCACAAATATATACATAAATCTTCTTGCAATCTTTGTATATTTTCGTATTATCTCGATTTCTTCTTTGTCTTGTAACATATTCCAATCATTTCGAATATGTTCCATACATTCTTTAAACTGCTTCACGAGTTAAGTTTATTGATAAAAAATTCAAACAATGAAATTGGAAAATTAATTTTATGTAACACTTTACCTTTTGAGATTGTATATAAAAAGTAATATATTTTAAAAGATAAACTGTGAAAGGAATAGCGAACGACAGATCAGTCAACACAAATTCGAGATTGTATTCCATTGTAAATAGTTTTAACAACTAAAATAAAAAATTGTATACAGTATCAAGCTAGTAAAACAGTTTCTTCTCTTATCAGTTAATAATACAAAGTACGAATGTTTTTTGTACAAAAATTATGAAGAATTACTTACATATAATTCTTATAATTTTTTATTTTATAATTAAAAAAAATTCTTATTCGACATATTATTAAGAGAGAATATATTATATGAATATGTTGTTCATTATATATTTGCGATAATAATTTATTTTTATTTGGTTATTATGTTAAAGTTAAAAAATCAAAGGACATAGTTATGTAACTCGCACAAAGTATATTACTACAATACAAAATATATACAGGGTGAGGAAAAAGTATGGAAACCCTTAAATATCTCGGAAACTATGCATTTTAGAAAGAAATGTTTCAGACAAAAATTGTAAGGTTGAAAAAGATCTATTTACTGATCTTATCATTTTGACTTTGCATGGTGTCGCCAAGGTCATGTTGAATTTTTTAAATGGGACATCCGATGTATTATTGCATATTCTTGTAGCTTATCTCGAGAGCTTTCCAAAACACTATAATAAAGTATTTTTTCATAAAATACTTTTTGATTTTAAAAAATGTTGCAAAGTACATACATATGGTGTTTAGCAACATATTTTTTTTCAAATCAACCATGTGTTTTCTTTACACCAATTGCTTGATTTCATTATTCTGTGCAAAAAGTATTAAGATAAGATTATCGAAAACTGAATGTTTCTATTTTGTATTTTATGTCAAAATGCTGTATCTTTCAAGCCTCGTAACTCAAAAAGTACTTTATAAAAAAATACTTTATTATAGTGTTTTGGAAAGCTCTCGAGATAAGCTACAAGAATATGTAATAATATATCAAGTGTCCTATTTAAAAAATTCAACATGACCTTGGTCTGACCATGGCAACGCCACGCAAAGTCAAAATGATAAGATTAGTAAATATACCTTTTTCAACCTTACAACTTTTGTCTGAAACATTTCTTTCTAAAATGCTTAATTTCTGAGATATTTAAGGATTTCCACACTTTTTCCTCACCCTGTATATTTCTATAGCACCTTCTATATCATTTCAAATAATTCTAATGCTAAAAGAAATTAAATTTAATATCTTTGTAAGATTATCTGAAACATCTTTATATACGTTTAAAAATAGTTAATTTAAATAGCATTTGTATATTGTAGACAGCGTTCAAAAATAAAACTTTCTGTAACAAATATTTTGCTTAAGTGCTATCATAAAAATATTACAGTTAGAAAAAGACATAAAATGAAACAAGTATATTATAAATGTGAACCATTTAAAGATGACGTATTATTATAACGTTATGTAAGATTATAATCTTGTGTTAGTATTAATAAAATATTGAGTATTAATATGTCATCTAATTATTTAGAGTGAATTTTTTGTAAATTGTACCTGGGCAATTAACAAAGATAGAAGTATGAAAATACAGATAAATACATAAATTCGCTTAAAAAATGAGTCACAATATGGCCATAGACCAATTGACAAAAAAAAGATTCGATATAGTTTATAGTATTGATATCCAAGAAATTCCATTCCTTTGAGAAGATCGTGCGTGTTCGAAATGTTTTGGTCTCTTTCACTTCAGGAACGTTCAACAGTACTCTTTATTAGACTTCTCCTTTCGGAAGAACTTTCTTCTATAATTTCAGATATTATCCAATATCACAAATTCTAGTTTAATGTAATTTAAGTTATATAAGGCGAGAAAAATAATGAAAAAATAAAGACAATATTCGCAATAGAATGAGAAAAGATGCGGGTGCTAGAAATTATGTAAATTATTCTTTCATTCTATAAATCATTCTATAGACTGTTATCAAAGTGTCTCTTGGATCTATTCTATTTTATTTTTACCTACGCAAGCGCAGTTACAGTTGCGCTTTATTTCACTTAGTCCGTCTGTCAGTATTATTCTGTTTGTCGTGCATGACGTTTCGTAATTTTATCAGTAAGATACATAAAGTTAAAGCTCTATACTAAGATATTATATTATCTTTTAATTAGATAATACACAGACAATAGTATATTAATTTTACATTAATTAATTAATACATTAAAATTTATGAAATTGTAGATTGTAAATATTTAAAATTATGGTTAATATACTTTGACATTTTGTGAAGAAGTTAAGTGATGAAAAAACGAAACAAATGCAAGAAACGACACATTTATATTATTTGGTATGTATTATAGAAGACAAACAAAATATTTTTGATGATGCTTTATTGCATAATTTTGTAAAATTGTATAATTGTGTATAATTATAAAATTTGTTAGATTGTATTGTACACTTATTATTAATTAAACAATACTTTTTTTATAATATTGATTGCAATTATCGTTTACAACATCATCATATTGAATAAAATACCATAAAATAAGATATGGATGAACTGATAGTCTAGAACAAGAAGAGTATCCACAAAGAGGATAACATGCCAAAAGTAATATTAAATACATATATTAAAAGATAAAAAATAATATTACCATAGTAAAACCTTCCAATGACGCAACATAGGTACCACCTACACGTAACATACAATTTTTCGAACTTCTTTGCATTACAAATAATATCAATTTCTGTGCGTGTAGTGGCATTATATGCCACTTAGAATTATATCTACAAAGTGCCAACAAAACTGTCAACAGAACGCCACTATCGCGAAAAAAAAATTTTTTTAGACCTAGCGCAAATCTAAAAGTGGCCAGAACTTTTTTATTTTTAATTTTACAGCTTCAGCCCTTAGTAACTTTCGAAAGAACTCGTCGGGGTGCCAACAGAACTGTCAACAGAACGCCGGTATCGGGAAAAAAAATTTTTTTCGGACTTAGAAATTTTTAGAGAGCGCAAATCTAAAAGTGGCCAGAACTTTCTTATTTTTAATTTTA
This sequence comes from Crematogaster levior, assembly GCA_901521435.1. NCBI lineage: Eukaryota > Metazoa > Arthropoda > Insecta > Hymenoptera > Formicidae > Crematogaster > Crematogaster levior. The sequence continues at coordinate 14,252 of CABEGB010001124.1, forward strand.
CAGCTTCAGCCCTTAGTAACTTTCGAAAGAACTCGTCGGGGTGCCAACAGCCGATATCGCGAAAAAAAAATTTTTTTAGACTTAGCGCAAATCTAAAAGTGGCCAGAACTTCATTTTTAATTTTACAGCTTCAGCCCTTAGTAAAAATTTCGAAAGAATTTTACTCAGTTCGGGGTGCCAACAAAACTGTCAACAGAACGCAAATCTAAAAGTGGCCAGAACTTTTTTATTTTTAATCGCAGCCCTTAGTAAATCGGGGTGCCAAAAACTGTCAACAGACCGCCGATATCGGGAAAAAAATTTTTTTTTAGAAATTTTTAGAGAGCGCAAATCTAAAAGTGGCCAGAACTTTCTTATTTTTAATTTTACATCTTCAGCCCTTAGTAACTTTCGAAAGAACTCGTCGGGGTGCCAACAGAACTGTCAACAGAACGCCGATATCGGGAAAAAAAATTTTTTTTTTAGAAATTTTTAGAGAGCGCAAATCTAAAAGTGGCCAGAACTTTTTTATTTTTAATTTTACAGGTTCAGTTCTTAGTAACTTTCGAAAAAACTCGTCGGGGTGCCAACAGAACTGTCAACAGAACGCCACTATCGGGAAAAAAAATTTTTTTCGGAAAAAAAATTTTTTTAGACCTAGCGCAAATCTAAAAGTGGCCAGAACTTTTTCAGCCCTTAGTAACTTTCGAAAGAACTCGTCGGGGTGCCAACAGAACTGTCAACAGAACGCCGACTATCGGGAAAAAAAATTTTTTTCGGACTTAGAAATTTTTAGAGAGCGCAAATCTAAAAGTGGCCAGAACTTTTTTATTTTTAATTTTACAGCAAATCTAAAAGTTCAGCCCTTAGTAACTTTCGAAAGAACTCGTCGGGGTGCCAACAGAACTGTCAACAGAACGCCACTATCGGGAAAAAAATTTTTTTCGGACTTAGAAATTTTTAGAGAGCGCAAATCTAAAAGTGGCCAGAACTTTTTTATTTTTAATTTTACAGCTTCAGCCCTTAGTAACTTTCGAAAGAACTCGTCGGGGTGCCAACAGAACTGTCAACAGAACGCCGATATCGGGAAAAAAAATTTTTTTCGGACTTAGAAATTTTTAGAGAGCGCAAATCTAAAAGTGGCCAGAACTTTTTTATTTTTAATTTTACAGCTTCAGCCCTTAGTAACTTTCGAAAGAACTCGTCGGGGTGCCAACAGAACTGTCAACAGAACGATATCGGGAAAAAAAATTTTTTTCGGAAAAAAAATTTTTAGAGAGCGCAAATCTAAAAGTGGCCAGAACTTTTTTATTTTTAATTTTACAGGTTCAGTTCTTAGTAACTTTCGAAAAAACTCGTCGGGGTGCCAACAAAACTGTCAACAGAACGCCACTATCGCGAAAAAAAAATTTTTTTAGACCTAGCGCAAATCTAAAAGTGGCCAGAACTTTTTTATTTTTAATTTTACAGCTTCAGCCCTTAGTAACTTTCGAAAGAACTCGTCGGGGTGCCAACAGAACTGTCAACAGACAGAGTCCGCCGATATCGGGAAAAAAAATTTTTTTCGGACTTAGAAATTTTTAGAGAGCGCAAATCTAAAAGTGGCCAGAACTTTTTTATTTTTAATTTTACAGGTTCAGTTCTTAGTAACTTTCGAAAAAACTCGTCGGGGTGCCAACAAAACTGTCAACAGAACGCCACTATCGCGAAAAAAAAATTTTTTTAGATTTTTAGCGCAAATCTAAAAGTGGCCAGAACTTTTTTATTTTTAATTTTACAGCTTCAGCCCTTAGTAACTTTCGAAAGAACTCGTCGGGGTGCCAACAGAACTGTCAACAGAACGCCGATATCGCGAAAAAAAATTTTTTTTAGACTTAGAAATTTTTAGAGAGCGCAAATCTAAAAGTGGCCAGAACTTTCTTATTTTTAATTTTACATCTTCAGCCCTTAGTAACTTTCGAAAGAACTCGTCGGGGTGCCAACAGAACTGTCAACAGAACGCCGGTATCGGGAAAAAAAATTTTTTTCGGACTTAGAAATTTTTAGAGAGCGCAAATCTAAAAGTGGCCAGAACTTTTTTATTTTTAATTTTACAGGTTCAGTTCTTAGTAACTTTCGAAAAAACTCGTCGGGGTGCCAACAAAACTGTCAACAGAACGCCACTATCGCGAAAAAAAAATTTTTTTAGACCTAGCGCAAATCTAAAAGTGGCCAGAACTTTTTTATTTTTAATTTTACAGCTTCAGCCCTTAGTAACTTTCGAAAGAACTCGTCGGGGTGCCAACAGAACTGTCAACAGAACGCCGATATCGGGAAAAAAAATTTTTTTCAGACTTAGAAATTTTTAGAGAGCGCAAATCTAAAAGTGGCCAGAACTTTTTTATTTTTAATTTTACAGGTTCAGCCCTTAGTAACTTTCGAAAAAACTCGTCGGGGTGCCAACAAAACTGTCAACAGAACGCCACTATCGCGAAAAAAAAATTTTTTTAGACCTAGCGCAAATCTAAAAGTGGCCAGAACTTTTTTATTTTTAATTTTACACTTTCGCTTCAGCCCTTAGTAACTTTCGAAAGAACTCGTCGGGGTGCCAACAGAACTGTCAACAGAACGCCGATATCGGGAAAAAAAATTTTTTTCAGACTTAGAAATTTTTAGAGAGCGCAAATCTAAAAGTGGCCAGAACTTTCTTATTTTTAATTTTACATCTTCAGCCCTTAGTAACTTTCGAAAGAACTCGTCGGGGTGCCAACAGAACTGTCAACAGAACGCCGATATCGGGAAAAAAAATTTTTTTCGGACTTAGAAATTTTTAGAGAGCGCAAATCTAAAAGTGGCCAGAACTTTTTTATTTTTAATTTTACAGCTTCAGCCCTTAGTAACTTTCGAAAGAACTCGTCGGGGTGCCAACAGAACTGTCAACAGAACGCCTATCGCGAAAAAAAAATTTTTTTAGACTATCGGGAAAAAAAAGAGAGCGCAAATCTAAAAGTGGCCAGAACTTTCTTATTTTTAATTTTACAGCTTCAGCCCTTAGTAACTTTTTTCGGCGTACGAGGAACAAGGATTTTTAGAGAGCGCAAATCTAAAAGTGGCCAGAACTTTTTTCGGGGAGGGCCCCATCTTACACAGAGCGCAAATCTAAAAGTGGCGAGCTTTTTTATTTTTAAGAAGTAACTTTCGGAAGTCCTCGGGGTGCCAACCTAACTCATAGAGAGCGCAAATCTAAAAGTGGCCAGAACTTTTTTATTTTTAATTTTACAGCTTCAGTTCTTAGTAACTTTCGAAAGAACTCGTCGGGGTGCCAACAGAACTGTCAACAGAACGCCGATTTTACAGCTTCAGCCCTTAGTAACTTTCGACTCATCCTGCCCCTATCGGGAAAAAAATTAAATTTTTCAGACTTTTAGATTTTTTTTTAGAGAAATTTTTAGAGCGCAAATCTAAAAGTGGCCAGAACTTTCTTATTTTTAATTTTACAGCTTCAGCCCTTAGTAACTTTCGAAAGAACTCGTCGGGGTGCCAACAGAACTGTCAACAGAACGCCGGTATCGGGAAAAAAAATTTTTTTCGGACTTAGAAATTTTTAGAGAGCGCAAATCTAAAAGTGGCCAGAACTTTTTTATTTTTAATTTTACAGGTTCAGTTCTTAGTAACTTTCGAAAAAACTCGTCGGGGTGCCAACAAAACTGTCAACAGAACGCCACTATCGCGAAAAAAAAATTTTTTTAGACCTAGCGCAAATCTAAAAGTGGCCAGAACTTTTTTATTTTTAATTTTACAGCTTCAGCCCTTAGTAACTTTCGAAAGAACTCATCGGGGTGCCAACAGAACTGTCAACAGACCGCCGATATCGGGAAAAAAATTTTTTTCAGACTTAGAAATTTTTAGAGAGCGCAAATCTAAAAGTGGCCAGAACTTTCTTATTTTTAATTTTACATCTTCAGCCCTTAGTAACTTTCGAAAGAACTCGTCGGGGTGCCAACAGAACTGTCAACAGAACGCCGATATCGGGAAAAAAAATTTTTTTCGGACTTAGAAATTTTTAGAGAGCGCAAATCTAAAAGTGGCCAGAACTTTTTTATTTTTAATTTTACAGGTTCAGTTCTTAGTAACTTTCGAAAAAACTCGTCGGGGTGCCAACAAAACTGTCAACAGAACGCCACTATCGCGAAAAAAAAATTTTTTTAGACCTAGCGCAAATCTAAAAGTGGCCAGAACTTTTTTATTTTTAATTTTACAGCTTCAGCCCTTAGTAACTTTCGAAAGAACTCATCGGGGTGCCAACAGAACTGTCAACAGAACGCCGCCGATATCGGGAAAAAAATTTTTTTCAGACTTAGAAATTTTTAGAGAGCGCAAATCTAAAAGTGGCCAGAACTTTCTTATTTTTAATTTTACATCTTCAGCCCTTAGTAACTTTCGAAAGAACTCGTCGGGGTGCCAACAGAACTGTCAACAGAACGCCGGTATCGGGAAAAAAAATTTTTTTCGGACTTAGAAATTTTTAGAGAGCGCAAATCTAAAAGTGGCCAGAACTTTTTTATTTTTAATTTTACAGCTTCAGCCCTTAGTAACTTTCGAAAGAACTCGTCGGGGTGCCAACAGAACTGTCAACAGAACGCCGGTATCGGGAAAAAAAATTTTTTTCGGACTTAGAAATTTTTAGAGAGCGCAAATCTAAAAGTGGCCAGAACTTTTTTATTTTTAATTTTACAGCTTCAGCCCTTAGTAACTTTCGAAAGAACTCGTCGGGGTGCCAACAGAACTGTCAACAGAACGCCACTATCGCGAAAAAAAAATTTTTTTAGACCTAGCGCAAATCTAAAAGTGGCCAGAACTTTTTTATTTTTAATTTTACAGCTTCAGCCCTTAGTAACTTTCGAAAGAACTCGTCGGGGTGCCAACAGAACTGTCAACAGACCGCCGATATCGGGAAAAAAAAAATTTTTTTAGAAATTTTTAGAGAGCGACTTAGAAATTTTTAGAGAGCGCAAATCTAAAAGTGGCCAGAACTTTTTTATTTTTAATTTTACAGCTTCAGCCCTTAGTAACTTTCGAAAGAACTCGTCGGGGTGCCAACAGAACTGTCAACAGAACGCCACTATCGCGAAAAAAAAATTTTTTTAGACCTAGCGCAAATCTAAAAGTGGCCAGAACTTTTTTATTTTTAATTTTACAGCTTCAGCCCTTAGTAACTTTCGAAAGAACTCGTCGGGGTGCCAACAGAACTGTCAACAGACCGCCGATATCGGGAAAAAAATTTTTTTTTTAGAAATTTTTAGAGAGCGCAAATCTAAAAGTGGCCAGAACTTTCTTATTTTTAATTTTACATCTTCAGCCCTTAGTAACTTTCGAAAGAACTCGTCGGGGTGCCAACAGAACTGTCAACAGAACGCCGATATCGGGAAAAAAAATTTTTTTCGGACTTAGAAATTTTTAGAGAGCGCAAATCTAAAAGTGGCCAGAACTTTTTTATTTTTAATTTTACAGCTTCAGCCCTTAGTAACTTTCGAAAGAACTCGTCGGGGTGCCAACAGAACTGTCAACAGAACGCCACTATCGGGAAAAAAAATTTTTTTTTAGAAATTTTTAGAGAGCGCAAATCTAAAAGTGGCCAGAACTTTTTTATTTTTAATTTTACAGCTTCAGTTCTTAGTAACTTTCGAAAGAACTCGTCGGGGTGCCAACAGAACTGTCAACAGAACGCCACTATCGCGAAAAAAAAATTTTTCGGACTTAGACCTAGCGCAAATCTAAAAGTGGCCAGAACTTTTTTATTTTTAATTTTACAGGTTCAGTTCTTAGTAACTTTCGAAAAAACTCGTCGGGGTGCCAACAAAACTGTCAACAGAACGCCACTATCGCGAAAAAAAAATTTTTTTAGACCTAGCGCAAATCTAAAAGTGGCCAGAACTTTTTTATTTTTAATTTTACAGCTTCAGCCCTTAGTAACTTTCGAAAGAACTCATCGGGGTGCCAACAGAACTGTCAACAGAACGCCGATATCGGGAAAAAAAATTTTTTTCAGACTTAGAAATTTTTAGAGAGCGCAAATCTAAAAGTGGCCAGAACTTTTTTATTTTTAATTTTACAGGTTCAGTTCTTAGTAACTTTCGAAAAAACTCGTCGGGGTGCCAACAAAACTGTCAACAGAACGCCACTATCGCGAAAAAAAAATTTTTTTAGATTTTTAGCGCAAATCTAAAAGTGGCCAGAACTTTTTTATTTTTAATTTTACAGCTTCAGCCCTTAGTAACTTTCGAAAGAACTCGTCGGGGTGCCAACAGAACTGTCAACAGAACGCCGATATCGCGAAAAAAAATTTTTTTCAGACTTAGAAATTTTTAGAGAGCGCAAATCTAAAAGTGGCCAGAACTTTCTTATTTTTAATTTTACATCTTCAGCCCTTAGTAACTTTCGAAAGAACTCGTCGGGGTGCCAACAGAACTGTCAACAGAACGCCGGTATCGGGAAAAAAAATTTTTTTCGGACTTAGAAATTTTTAGAGAGCGCAAATCTAAAAGTGGCCAGAACTTTCTTATTTTTAATTTTACATCTTCAGCCCTTAGTAACTTTCGAAAGAACTCGTCGGGGTGCCAACAGAACTGTCAACAGAACGCCGGTATCGGGAAAAAAAATTTTTTTCGGACTTAGAAATTTTTAGAGAGCGCAAATCTAAAAGTGGCCAGAACTTTTTTATTTTTAATTTTACAGGTTCAGTTCTTAGTAACTTTCGAAAAAACTCGTCGGGGTGCCAACAAAACTGTCAACAGAACGCCACTATCGCGAAAAAAAAATTTTTTTAGACCTAGCGCAAATCTAAAAGTGGCCAGAACTTTTTTATTTTTAATTTTACAGCTTCAGCCCTTAGTAACTTTCGAAAGAACTCGTCGGGGTGCCAACAGAACTGTCAACAGAACGCCGATATCGGGAAAAAAAATTTTTTTCGGACTTAGAAATTTTTAGAGAGCGCAAATCTAAAAGTGGCCAGAACTTTCTTATTTTTAATTTTACATCTTCAGCCCTTAGTAACTTTCGAAAGAACTCGTCGGGGTGCCAACAGAACTGTCAACAGAACGCCGGTATCGGGAAAAAAAATTTTTTTCGGACTTAGAAATTTTTAGAGAGCGCAAATCTAAAAGTGGCCAGAACTTTTTTATTTTTAATTTTACAGGTTCAGTTCTTAGTAACTTTCGAAAAAACTCGTCGGGGTGCCAACAAAACTGTCAACAGAACGCCACTATCGCGAAAAAGACTTCGGGGTACCGATTTTTTTAGACCTAGCGCAAATCTAAAAGTGGCCAGAACTTTTTTATTTTTAATTTTACAGCTTCAGCCCTTAGTAACTTTCGAAAGAACTCGTCGGGGTGCCAACAGAACTGTCAACAGACCGCCGATATCGGGAAAAAAATTTTTTTCAGACTTAGAAATTTTTAGAGAGCGCAAATCTAAAAGTGGCCAGAACTTTCTTATTTTTAATTTTACATCTTCAGCCCTTAGTAACTTTCGAAAGAACTCGTCGGGGTGCCAACAGAACTGTCAACAGAACGCCGGTATCGGGAAAAAAATTTTTTTCGGACTTAGAAATTTTTAGAGAGCGCAAATCTAAAAGTGGCCAGAACTTTTTTATTTTTAATTTTACAGGTTCAGTTCTTAGTAACTTTCGAAAAAACTCGTCGGGGTGCCAACAAAACTGTCAACAGAACGCCACTATCGCGAAAAAAAAATTTTTTTAGACCTAGCGCAAATCTAAAAGTGGCCAGAACTTTTTTATTTTTAATTTTACAGCTTCAGCCCTTAGTAACTTTCGAAAGAACTCATCGGGGTGCCAACAGAACTGTCAACAGACCGCCGATATCGGGAAAAAAATTTTTTTCAGACTTAGAAATTTTTAGAGAGCGCAAATCTAAAAGTGGCCAGAACTTTCTTATTTTTAATTTTACAGCTTCAGCCCTTAGTAACTTTCGAAAGAACTCGTCGGGGTGCCAACAGAACTGTCAACAGAACGCCGATATCGGGAAAAAAAATTTTTTTCGGACTTAGAAATTTTTAGAGAGCGCAAATCTAAAAGTGGCCAGAACTTTTTTATTTTTAATTTTACAGGTTCAGTTCTTAGTAACTTTCGAAAAAACTCGTCGGGGTGCCAACAAAACTGTCAACAGAACGCCACTATCGCGAAAAAAAAATTTTTTTAGACCTAGCGCAAATCTAAAAGTGGCCAGAACTTTTTTATTTTTAATTTTACAGCTTCAGCCCTTAGTGAACTTTCGAAAGAACTCGTCGGGGTGCCAACAGAACTGTCAACAGAACGCCGATATCGGGAAAAAAAATTTTTTTCAGACTTAGAAATTTTTAGAGAGCGCAAATCTAAAAGTGGCCAGAACTTTCTTATTTTTAATTTTACATCTTCAGCCCTTAGTAACTTTCGAAAGAACTCGTCGGGGTGCCAACAGAACTGTCAACAGAACGCCGGTATCGGGAAAAAAAATTTTTTTCGGACTTAGAAATTTTTAGAGAGCGCAAATCTAAAAGTGGCCAGAACTTTTTTATTTTTAATTTTACAGCTTCAGCCCTTAGTAACTTTCGAAAGAACTCGTCGGGGTGCCAACAGAACTGTCAACAGAACGCCACTATCGGGAAAAAAAATTTTTTTTTTTTAGAAATTTTTAGAGAGCGCAAATCTAAAAGTGGCCAGAACTTTTTTATTTTTAATTTTACAGCTTCAGCCCTTAGTAACTTTCGAAAGAACTCGTCGGGGTGCCAACAGAACTGTCAACAGAACGCCGATATCGGGAAAAAAATTTTTTTCAGACTTAGAAATTTTTAGAGAGCGCAAATCTAAAAGTGGCCAGAACTTTCTTATTTTTAATTTTACATCTTCAGCCCTTAGTAACTTTCGAAAGAACTCGTCGGGGTGCCAACAGAACTGTCAACAGAACGCCGGTATCGGGAAAAAAAATTTTTTTCGGACTTAGAAATTTTTAGAGAGCGCAAATCTAAAAGTGGCCAGAACTTTCTTATTTTTAATTTTACATCTTCAGCCCTTAGTAACTTTCGAAAGAACTCGTCGGGGTGCCAACAGAACTGTCAACAGAACGCCGGTATCGGGAAAAAAAATTTTTTTCGGACTTAGAAATTTTTAGAGAGCGCAAATCTAAAAGTGGCCAGAACTTTTTTATTTTTAATTTTACAGGTTCAGTTCTTAGTAACTTTCGAAAAAACTCGTCGGGGTGCCAACAAAACTGTCAACAGAACGCCACTATCGCGAAAAAAAAATTTTTTTAGACCTAGCGCAAATCTAAAAGTGGCCAGAACTTTTTTATTTTTAATTTTACAGCTTCAGCCCTTAGTAACTTTCGAAAGAACTCGTCGGGGTGCCAACAGAACTGTCAACAGAACGCCGATATCGGGAAAAAAATTTTTTTCGGACTTAGAAATTTTTAGAGAGCGCAAATCTAAAAGTGGCCAGAACTTTCTTATTTTTAATTTTACATCTTCAGCCCTTAGTAACTTTCGAAAGAACTCGTCGGGGTGCCAACAGAACTGTCAACAGAACGCCGGTATCGGGAAAAAAAATTTTTTTCGGACTTAGAAATTTTTAGAGAGCGCAAATCTAAAAGTGGCCAGAACTTTTTTATTTTTAATTTTACAGGTTCAGTTCTTAGTAACTTTCGAAAAAACTCGTCGGGGTGCCAACAGAACTGTCAACAGAACGCCACTATCGCGAAAAAAAATTTTTTTTTTTTTAGATTTTTAGAGAGCGCAAATCTAAAAGTGGCCAGAACTTTTTTATTTTTAATTTTACAGCTTCAGCCCTTAGTAACTTTCGAAAGAACTCGTCGGGGTGCCAACAGAACTGTCAACAGAACGCCGATATCGGGAAAAAAAATTTTTTTCAGACTTAGAAATTTTTAGAGAGCGCAAATCTAAAAGTGGCCAGAACTTTCTTATTTTTAATTTTACATCTTCAGCCCTTAGTAACTTTCGAAAGAACTCGTCGGGGTGCCAACAGAACTGTCAACAGAACGCCGATATCGGGAAAAAAAATTTTTTTCGGACTTAGAAATTTTTAGAGAGCGCAAATCTAAAAGTGGCCAGAACTTTTTTATTTTTAATTTTACAGGTTCAGTTCTTAGTAACTTTCGAAAAAACTCGTCGGGGTGCCAACAAAACTGTCAACAGAACGCCACTATCGCGAAAAAAAAATTTTTTTAGATTTTTAGCGCAAATCTAAAAGTGGCCAGAACTTTTTTATTTTTAATTTTACAGCTTCAGCCCTTAGTAACTTTCGAAAGAACTCGTCGGGGTGCCAACAGAACTGTCAACAGAACGCCGATATCGGGAAAAAAAATTTTTTTCGGACTTAGAAATTTTTAGAGAGCGCAAATCTAAAAGTGGCCAGAACTTTCTTATTTTTAATTTTACATCTTCAGCCCTTAGTAACTTTCGAAAGAACTCGTCGGGGTGCCAACAGAACTGTCAACAGAACGCCGGTATCGGGAAAAAAATTTTTTTTTTAGAAATTTTTAGAGAGCGCAAATCTAAAAGTGGCCAGAACTTTTTTATTTTTAATTTTACAGCTTCAGCCCTTAGTAACTTTCGAAAGAACTCGTCGGGGTGCCAACAGAACTGTCAACAGAACGCCGGTATCGGGAAAAAAAATTTTTTTCAGACTTAGAAATTTTTAGAGAGCGCAAATCTAAAAGTGGCCAGAACTTTCTTATTTTTAATTTTACAGCTTCAGCCCTTAGTAACTTTCGAAAGAACTCGTCGGGGTGCCAACAGAACTGTCAACAGAACGCCGGTATCGGGAAAAAAAATTTTTTTCAGACTTAGAAATTTTTAGAGAGCGCAAATCTAAAAGTGGCCAGAACTTTTTTATTTTTAATTTTACAGGTTCAGTTCTTAGTAACTTTCGAAAAAACTCGTCGGGGTGCCAACAAAACTGTCAACAGAACGCCACTATCGCGAAAAAAAAATTTTTTTAGACCTAGCGCAAATCTAAAAGTGGCCAGAACTTTTTTATTTTTAATTTTACAGCTTCAGCCCTTAGTAACTTTCGAAAGAACTCGTCGGGGTGCCAACAGAACTGTCAACAGAACGCCGATATCGGGAAAAAAATTTTTTTCAGACTTAGAAATTTTTAGAGAGCGCAAATCTAAAAGTGGCCAGAACTTTCTTATTTTTAATTTTACATCTTCAGCCCTTAGTAACTTTCGAAAGAACTCGTCGGGGTGCCAACAGAACTGTCAACAGAACGCCGGTATCGGGAAAAAAAATTTTTTTCGGACTTAGAAATTTTTAGAGAGCGCAAATCTAAAAGTGGCCAGAACTTTCTTATTTTTAATTTTACAGAAATTTTTAGAGAGCGCAAATCTAAAAGTGGCCAGAACTTTTTTATTTTTAATTTTACATACTTCAGCCCTTAGTAACTTTCGAAAGAACTCGTCGGGGTGCCAACAGAACTGTCAACAGAACGCCGATATCGCAAATCTAAAAGAAAAAAAAAATTTTTTTAGAAATTTTTACTTAGAGCGCAAATCTAAAAGTGGCCAGAACTTTTTTATTTTGTAATAAGAACCCCTTCAGCCCTTAAATAATTTATTGCGACTTAAAATTTTACCTCAGCCAGGTTCGAACCAGAACTTTCCGTCGGGTGTCAGAACCAATTCTCGCACTTACAAGTACACATAAGAGCGCTTTGTGGCCAGATATTTATTTTTAAACAATAAGCAATTTACAATCACAGACCGCCGTATTACTTCTTAGGAATCGAACTTTTTTATTTTTAACTCGCTTAGTAACTTTTTCGGGGTGCCAACAAAACTGTTTTTTCGCGAAAATCGCAGTAAAAAAAAATTTTTTTAGACCTAGCGCAAATCTAAAAGTGGCCAGAACTTTTTTATTTTTAATTTTACAGCTTCAGCCCTTAGTAACTTTCGAAAGAACTCGTCGGGGTGCCAACAGAACTGTCAACAGAACGCCGGTATCGCGAAAAAAAATTTTTTTCGGACTTACTAAAAAAATAACTGGGTCATTTAAGGCAAGATCGAAGATGACTCGGCCATTTAAGGCAAGATCAGAGATGACCCGGCCAGTTAAGGCAAGGTCGGGGATGACCCGGCCAGTTAAAGCAAGATCGAGGATAAGTCTAGACAGTTGAAAAAACATTGAAAATTCCACGCTTACATGTGCATTTAGTCATAGAATCCAAGTGTTTCAGTCACCATTTAATGAAGAAAATGCTCAAAAATTTCACCATTTACTTGTTGACAATATTCTATTCTTCTTTCAAAGTTCCTAATAGTATTTAATAATACTTAACGTGGAATATTTAAGCAGGCTTGCGTAACCCTTTGAATCATGTTAGCTTTTGTAGTTGGTCTGTTGCGGTAGACTGTATTTTTTAGATAGCCCCATAAATAAAAGTCTGGAGATGTCAGATCTGTAGATCTTGGTGGCCATGCTATAGGGCCTCCTCTACCAATCCATCGGTTGTTGAACCTTTCGTTAAGAAAATCTCTGACAATTCTGGCATAATGTGGAGGAGCGCCATCTTGTTGTAGCCACATCCTGGCTCTTGTATGAAGATCAACGTTTTCTAGCAAAAGTGGAAGTTCCTCTCTGAGCAACTGTAAATAAGTGTGTTGAGTTACGTTACCTTCAAAAAAATAAGGTCCAATTAGATATCCGTTTACAATGCCACACCATACTGTTACACTCCAGCGATGCTGATGATCAACTTCTTGCATCCAATGAGGATTAACAGGTGACCAATAGTGGCAATTATGGCGATTCAACATGCGACTGTAGCAGGTTATGTTTTTTGAAACAGCTGAGACGATGCTACAGTCGCATCGCGTACCGGGCGTTACGTGTGTCGTGTAAACGCGTTTCTTTCTTCGGATCGTTGTCGGTCGCTGAATAAAATTAATCGGTAGTGATTAACAGCAACGAACAGATTTATTCGAGTCGAGTGTGAGTGTGTGAAAGTACTGATACGTGACAGACTTCGTACAAGACAAAAAGTTTCGCGGATTAATTCCTACACAGCTTGCATATCCAGGAAACGTTTGTAGGACATCCCAAAGAGATCGTATCTCTGAAAGATATTCTTATTGGAATGTCCTCTGTACATCTTTTGGACATGCATGCTGTGTGGATTATACTGTGATTGTGTGCAATGTGTGTATTGTTTCTTAATTATAAAAATAAGCCGCGAAGTGAGATTACTCGGTAGTGATTAATAGTATTGACTCGATTTATAAATCACTTAAAAGCGTGAATAAATTCGATACGAAAAGTGTTGACATACGTGAAAGAAAAAAAATATCGTATCCTCAATCATGTGTATTATCGTGGATTTGCATTACGTGTAAAATACGTGTAAAATAAGACGTGTGTGTTATTGTTAATTTCGAATGGAATTATTTATCCGTCAAGCGGTATACGAAGACATCGAATTTGATAAGGTAAGTGAATGTGTGTGTGTGTGTGTGTGCGTGTGTGTATGAGAGAAAGAGGGACAAAGAGAGAGACAGAGAGAGAGAGAGAGAGAGAGATGTGTGTGTATGTGTATTTGGGCCTGCTACGTCAGCTGATCGCAGCGGGCGCCTCGCGTAAGCGCCCGCGTGTAACGGTGAATCGCGGCTTGCGCCGTCCCTGCCTACCTCTCGTACGCGGCTCACGATTCACTAACTATTTTCATTAATAACTCAAAATCTAAGCTTCAAATAAAATTTTGGAAAAGGAAAAATCGTCTCAGAATTCACTCAGGAATACGTCTGTGCCCGGACAACTAAGTCGTTCTGAATCACCCTGTATATACAGGGTGTTTATTTGAAAACTTTCCAGCTGATTATCTCGAAAAGTATAGAAGATACAAAAAAAAAGTTAAAACACTTTTTCCATGATTTCGAGGGGGAAAGAGAACGGCATTCTCAATTTTTTATTTGGAGGGCGTTTTCAACGTAATTCGAAGGTCAAATTTGTTTTTTTTAATGGAAATGTATATTTTTTATTATAGGATCTTATTCTACGTAAAAAAACAAGTAACTTCTGTAGGAAACATTTTTTTATTCGATCACTATTTTAGGAGATATTTAAGAAAATAGCAAGGAATAGTTACTGCATAAAATTTCGTCATTTATTATAACAGATGTTCAAAATGTTCTCCGTTGTTTGCTAAACAATAATAAAGGCGATTCTGAAATTCTGAACGAACATTTTGAAAAGTATTAGTTGGAATAGCTCTACATTCCTGTACAATTCTTTGACGTAAATCGTTGATATTTTCCGGTGGAGTTTTATAAACAATGGATTTTAAGTGTCCCCATAAGAAAAAGTCCAGTGGAGTTAGATCAGGAGATCTTGGTGGCCATTCGATGGTTCCTCTTCTACCAATCCATTTCTGTGGGAATCGATTGTTTAGCCACTGTCGAACTGGTAACACATAATGTGGGGGAGCACCATCTTGTTGGAACCACAAAAGTTCCTCATTTAACAACAATTCACCATTTTCATCTTTTTGGTTTTCAAGGCTTTCAGTTATAAGTGTATCAATAACGTCGTCTAGTAAATTTAAATAAAGATTGCCATTCATATTCTCTTGGAAAAATAGAGGTCCTATAACACTATTTCCTAGAATGCCTGCCCAGACATTTATTTTTTCTGGCCATTGAGAATTACTTTCTCTAACAAGATGTGGGTTTTCGTCATTCCAATAACGACAGTTATCACGATTTACAGCACCATTTAAAAAAAAAGTGCATTCGTCAGTAAAACAAATGTTTTTAATCAAATTGGGAGTGACGTATTGATCATAGCTGTCATTTCTTCGCAAAACTCAATCCGCCTATCGAAGTCTTCTTCCAATAATTTTTGATGCAACTGCATTTTATAGGAATGAAATTTGTTTAATTTCACTATTTTGTGTCCAGATCCCACTGACACACCAGTTGTTATTGAAACTTTACGGATTGAACTCGTAGGATTCATAGTAAACTGTCCCATAATTTCAATTTGATCAGTTTTATTTATAAATCTTGGTTGATTTCTTTTTAAATTTGTCACAGATCCTGTTGCTTTAAACTTTTTAACAAGTTGTATTACATACGTATGAGAAACATGTTTACCAGGATATCTCTCATTAAATGTAGTAGCAGTTCTACGAGCACACTTATCTTTTTCAGCATAAATAAAAATAATATTAACTCGTTCTTCTAAAGAATACACCATTTTATGAAGTTTAATAATGTGATATTCCTTTAGATAATCTGTGATACAAGTTTCACATTCAACTGAATGGTACACGGTTGTACTGAAAGACAGCAAGGAACGGATTCAACACAACATAAACGATCAGACTACCTTTGTTTTCGAAAAGTACGTGTTAGTACGAAAGTACGACCGGAAAGTAAACAATGATAAAGGCGATTCCGAAATTTTTGTTGATATTTTCCGGTTCGTTCAGAATTTCAGAATCGCCTTTATTATTGTTTAGCAAACAACGGAGAACATTTTGAACATCTGTTATAATAAATGACGAAATTTTATGCAGTAACTATTCCTTGCTATTTTCTTAAATATCTCCTAAAATAGTGATCGAATAAAAAAATGTTTCCTACAGAAGTTACTTGTTTTTTTACGTAGAATAAGATCCTATAATAAAAAATATACATTTCCATTAAAAAAAACAAATTTGACCTTCGAATTACGTTGAAAACGCCCTCCAAATAAAAAATTGAGAATGCCGTTCTCTTTCCCCCTCGAAATCATGGAAAAAGTGTTTTAACTTTTTTTTTGTATCTTCTATACTTTTCGAGATAATCAGCTGGAAAGTTTTCAAATGAACACCCTGTATATATATATATATATATATATATATATATATATATATATATATGTAAATAGGCTATTTTGACGACATTCAATACTACCATATATTATTGCATACATTAGAGTACATTGATTGTCTGACGTATACATTACCAGTAGTTTTTAAATATGACATGTTAGTAAGAATATATAAACATTTAACTATATATTGACTATTTTAACGACAGTACAAACATATGTACAGTGATATATCATTTGTATGTTATGGTGACATTATCATTTTATATGAAACGATTATTTTGACGACACTTTTATATATGAATTTTTACAATGATCAAATATAGTGTGCAAAGATATGCTACATGCTCACACATAATAGGAAATATGAAAAGTACCAAATAAAAAATTTACAAGCAATGAACTGCAGCTTGACGTTTTTTTGTAGTTACGAAAAATATACATTGTCAAATAAATCTGTAAATTTATGTATTATATAGTAAATTCGGTTAGATTCATTGGCTACGTTTACATCGTGGACTTGATACGCATATCAAATAGTAAATAACTAGTACATTGATTCAGCTATTGGCTGATCAACTCAAATATACTACTTGATACGCGTATCAAGTGTACGATGTAAACTAGGCCATTAACACGTTAGCTGCCACGTCAGTCACCGGTGACTGACACTGAACTTTCCGTTCAGGCCGCGTGACTGTCATCGGTGACTGACAGTATAAAATGCGATACAAAACTAAAAAATTACATTGTTTTCATAAATTTTAAGTAATTTCAGAATCGTATCATTAATATACTTAAATATTACTTATCAAAAAACTTTAATGGATTTTGTTGAAACAGTTTAAACAAAAATTGCTATACCACAGTACCGCAATACGCACTTATAAGCAGCGCGCGTGGCTTGACCGGGATTTCCTCATAAATGCGCGTGGCAGCTAACGTGTTAATGCATACTGGAGTATATAAAGATTATTGTCTACAAACTTTCAATGAGATCAGTAATTAAAAAAATAAAATAATTAATAAAAGCTATTATTATTATTTTTCAATACAAATAAAATACAAATGTAATCAATTTTCTAATACGTCAGTATGAAACTGAATAGACACTGCAAGTGAATAAACAAGCGTTGATTATTCCATTACAGATCACAAGATTCTATTAGCGTAAAATATAATATTGAACTCTTGCTTAAAAGATTCTCGTGCTTTGTAAATGGATTCTTCCATGATATTTGATGCAAGCTGGATTCCCAGTTTGCAAATTAGATTTAATATTTTCATCCGCTTAAGATTAAAATAAATATAATAAAATATTAGTGGCAATTTTTCTGATTAGTTATACGAATAAAAACTTAATATCATGTATATTAAGTTTTCATTCATGTAACTTATCAGAAAAATTATTATCATCAAAATGTATTTTTTTTTAAAACAGTGGAAAAAAGCACAATACTTAAAAACAATGTCATATACTGTAACTGCACAATAATTGTCCTAGCCCTGGTATACCACCTTGATCAAAAAGTTCCCGGAATTCATTCAGAAAATTCAAAATACAAGTTTATTCATCAAAAGTGATATTGTCCCCTTCAAAGTACTCCCCATCGACTGCAACGCACTTATGCCAGCGCTTGATCCAGCTCTCGAAACATTTCTAGAACTCTATTTTCGGTATAGCCATCAGAGCCATCTTCGATTTTTCCATTACCTCCTTTCGGCTGTTAAAACACGTTCCCCGTAGTGGTTTTTTGACTCGATCGAACAGAAAAAACTCGCAGGGAGCCATATCAGGTGAATTCGATGGCTGTTGGATGGTATTCGTTTCGTTCTTGGTCAAAAATTCACGGATGATGGCACTGTGCGATGGTGCGTTATCATGGTGCAAAATCCATGAGTTGTTTGCCCACAAATTCTTTTTTTTTTGGCAAATTGCTTCACGCAAACATCTCATAACGCCCAAATAATAGTCCTTATTAACTGTCTGACCTTCTGGCAAAAATTCGTGATGTACAATACCGTTGTAATCCATGAAAACCGTGAGCATCGCTTCCTTTTTCGACGGACTCACAATCACTTCTGAAGCGTTTATGCCACTCGTAAACGGTTGTTTTCTTTAGAGTATCATTGCCGAAACAGTTTCCTAACATTTCCAAGGTTTTCGCACCATTAAATCCATTTTTAACGCAAAATTTAATACAAACTCGTTGTTGCAAATTCAACTCCATTTTTAAAACTGTAAAAAATCGAAAACACGTGCAGAGGTAGATGTACTCAAGACGGCGTAACTTTTACAAATGTCAAGCTATGGCGATAAAATTTGGTGGGAATGTCAATGATAGATATGGCAACCTAACAAAAAAAAACAGAACTTAAATCAGCTGACTCAGTGCATCACCTGGTGGTAATTCCGGGAACTTTTTGATCAAGGTGGTATGTTGCACAAGCACAAAAACACATATTTCCAGCAAAGTTATTTCTGTAAATAAGACACTAATTAATATATAATGCATGATTAAAAAATTATTAAATTTTTATTGCATATACACATATATATATATATACTCTTGTATTACAAAAACCTACGAAAATATAACATGAAATATAATATTTAAAAACATAACTTATTATGCACATCTATGAAATTGCTCCATTTGGTTCAAGTAAGCGGATAGCTTCATGTTTATTCAATATCACCGTATGTAGAAAAAACTCAAAAATTCAAAAATGATAATAAATGTACGCTAATTAAGATACTAATAGACAAATAAGCAGTGACCATATATGTAATACTCCTATATTGCTAGTAGAGTGCCGATTTTGGGTCAAACATTACGGTACAGACGTATAATAGTCTCTCTCTCAAGTACGCTTTAGCTGCTTTGTGCGCATACGCTAACAGCGTTAGTCAGACACGACCAGGTAATGTTTTCTCTTTTCGTGTTCTTTCCGTCTCATTTTCTAATGTTTAGCCTCTCGCTCACACTCACTCAATAGACGCGCCTGTGCATAACGAGGCTTAAACTTCTGACCATATTTGGAAATCGTGCGTCTCTCTTTTATGGGCCTCGATCATATATGTAATACTCCTATATTGCTAGTTCCGTATCTTCCCAATGAGAGGATCGAGGCCCATAAAAGAGAGACGCACGATTTCCAAATATGGTCAGAAGTTTAAGCCTTGTTATGCGCAGACGCGTCTATTGAGTGAGTGTAAGCGAGAGGCTAAACATTAGAAAATGAGACGGAAAGAACACGAAAAGAGAAAACATTACCTGGTCGTGTCTGACGCTGTTAGCGCATGCGCACAAAGCAGCTGAAGCGTACTTGAGAGAGAGACTATTATACGTCTGTACCGTAATGTTTGGCCCGAAATAGGCACTCTACTAGCAATATAGGAGTATTGCATATATGGCCTCGATCCTCTCATTGGGAAGATACGGAACTAGCAATATAGGAGTATTACATATATGGCAGTGACACACGCGAGGTTAAGATATCTGTCACGCACGTAGTAGGCAATGTAGAGAAACATTTTTATCATTTATTGGTTGGCGTTTATCTACCTTGCCTACTGTGTACATGATAGATATTTTATTGATTGACGTAAGTAAAGCCTTCGGCACACGATTTTTCGTACTAGATTGCTTATGTGAGCCAATTAGGATTAAGCTTTAAAGCCAACGGCACACGGTACGAGTTTTCGTAGTATATCGCATACGAGTTAGCCACTAAGCACGAGAGTGAGAGAGAGCGAAAGACGCTCGCTTTCTCTCGCTCTCATGCGTAGTGGCTAACTCGTATGCGATCTACTACGAAAAATCGTACCGTGTGCCGTTGGCTTAACCCTGCTGGAAAAGATTTATTAAAATCGATTGAAATCGATAAAATTTTAATCACTTTTAATAGTTTACTATATTTCCAATCGACAACCAGAAATTAGTCGATTAAAATTTAATCGGATTGAATCAATTTTTATATCTATTTTTATGTTATCTATTTCTATGCTGAAAACGTATAAATTTCAATCGTGTTGAATTTAATCCAATCGATAAAATGTTTTAATTCAGTTTTATACATTAAAATAGGAAATAAAAGTTATCATTTTGAATTGATTTTAATATATTACATATTTAATAGATTTTAATTGCAATAAATTATGTATGTTTTAATAAACTTCAATGCGACTATAAAATTTTAATCACTTTTAATAGTTTACTATATTTCCAATCGACAACCAGAAATTAGTCGATTAAAATTTAATCGGATTGAATCAATTTTTATATCTATATTTTTATGCTATCTATTTCTATACTAAAAACGTATAAATTTCAATCGTGTTGAATTTAATCCAATCAATAAAATGTTTTAATTCAGTTTTATACATTAAAATAGGAAATAAAAGGTATCATTTTGAATTGATTTCAATATATTACATATTTAATAGATTTTAATTGCAATAAATTACGTATGTTTTAATAAACTCCAATGCGACTAGGCTGAGGTACATATTTTAATTCATTTAAATAATGAAACTAATTATCTATTTTAATGTACTTCTATTCATTTTAATTTCTATTAATTTTAATAAAATTTAATAGGATATTTTACTATGTTGGTTAATCGATATTAATTGTCATTCTATCAACTAATTATTAAATTTATATCAATTATTAAATACTATGTACGTTTAAATCAACTCTAATGAGACTACGTTCTGGTATTTATTTCGATTGAATTGAATAATCAAACAAAATGTTTATTTTAGTTTAATTCTATTCGTTTTAATTTCTATTCACTTTAATATAATATTATAATATATTGTACTATATTATATTAATCAATTTTAATTGTCTTTCTATCAACATAAATTACATTTATTTCAATTATAAAATATTAAATACGTTTTAATCAACTCCAATGCAATTAGTCTCTGGTACATAACTCAATTCAATTTAATTATCAAACCGAATGTTTATTTTAGTTTAATTCCATTTGTCTTATTTTCTATTCACTTTAATAGAATTAAATAAGATACTATCCTATATCATTTAATCGATTTTAATTGTCATTTTTCCAAATAATAATTAAAAATCCATATCAATTGTAAATAACTAAATAATCAACTTCAATGCGACAACACCCTGGTACGTATTTCAATTTGTTTTAATAATTAAACAAATTGCATATTTTAGTTTACTTTTACTCTTTTTAATTCCCATTTACTTTAATAGAATTAAAAAAAAAACATTTTTCTATGCCATTTAATTGATTTTAATTGACATTCTATTTACTGAAAATTAAATTCGATTCAATTGTAAAATACTAAATACGTTTTAATCAACTCCAATGCGACTACGCTCTGTTACATATTCAATTCATTTTAATAATCAAGTAAATTGTATTAGACATTTTATTGTAGAAACCAACGAATTTTAATTTTGATTTTCTACCTATGACAAATTAAATTGGTATCAATTACATAATAGTGTAAAGATTTGAAATGGCATGCAAATGAAAAAACGACTTCTAAGAATGAATAATAATTTTTTTATTGCAATTCAACAGTGTTGCACAATAAACCTATGTACCGTCCAATTTTTGAATTAATGAGAACAACTTTTTCTAACACATCATTAATACTGCGTATATTTTTTTCATCACTTTCACATTCAATCAAGTACAAATGATTAATATCTTTAAATGGTAAATTATCGAAAGTTTTAATACATGATACATTCAAGTAACCCTGCTGGAAAAAATGGATTGAAATCGATTAAAAAATTTTCAATCAATTACAATGCGAAATCTTAATTCCACTTTGTAGAATTAAAGCGCATTAACATACAAAATATATAGAAGATGATTAAAAACGATAAAAAAAATCGATTAAAATAGATTGAATATCAATAAAAATGCTAAAATTTTTATGAATGTTTAATCGATTTTAATCGATTTTTTAAAATCGTTTTTAATCATTTTCTATATATTTTGTATGTTAATGCGCTTTAATTCTACAAAGTGGAATTAAGATTTCGCATTGTAATTGATTGAAAATTTTTTAATCGATTTCAATCCATTTTTTCCAGCAGGGAAGTCACTTGATCTAAAATTCTGCATCCTTATTGGCTCACGTAAGCAATCCAGTACGAAAAATCATATCGTGTGCCGAAGGCTTAAGCGGGGAGCACAGACCATTGCATAACGCATAACGCATATGCATAAGAAATTTGATTGGTCCGTTAGCGTGTGCATAAGGAATTCGACCAATCGAATTTCTTATGCATATGTATTATGCATTATGCAAAAGTCTGTGCTCCCCGCCTTAAGTTAAGATAACTGGCACATACATAGTAGGTAACGTGGAAAAACGCCGGTAAGTAATAAGATTTTTCTACATTGCCTACCGCATAAGTGACAGATATCCTAACCTCACGTGTGTATGTCACTGTTTTAATGTATAACTGCATTAATATCTTAATTATCGCATTCACATCATCGAGAAAGAACATCTATGATTTTTCGTAATCTCATTCTCCCTACAAAATGATAATGAGTAAGCATGAAGGTGTCTGGTAACAAAATAGAGCAAGTTTGTGGAGGTATGCAATGTGACACATTGTAAACAAAATCGAATATTTTATGTAATAACTTAATAATTTTTTTATAATACAACAATGTATGCAACATAAACCGAATCATTTTTAATCATTAATCAATTCCTTTTATTTACAGTGAAATCTAGGCTGGAAAATAACTGTTTACGCAATACATCAATGCTAGAAAAACTAATGCAGCTAAGTATAAGATAATGCTTTTAAATATTATCTTTTTTCTGTCCATTTAACCTAAAGAGAGTATTTTGATGGTAAATCTTATTCGGATAAAATTATACCAATAACATCTTAATGTCATGCTGTCTGTTAATACCATATCATGTTTGTTTCAATCTTAAACAGGCAAAAGAATCGGCTAATTTGGAATCAAGCTTGCATCAAACGTCAGAAAAAAATCCATTTACAAAACACGAAAATCTTTTAAGCAAGAGCTGAATATTATAATCTCCGCTAATAGAATTTTGTGATCTGTAATGGATTGACCAACGCTTATAAACTAGCAGCCTGTTGGAACAATGTCTTCCTACTGCGGATGTGTTAAAAGATTGAATGAACATTTGTGTAGTTATTTAGTTAGTGAATATATATCAGTGTACACAATGCTTACTAACTTATCTTCAAGCCTTATTTTAGAAACCGTGAAAAAATGTAGATATGTAAAAATGACTCTATGATTGATGTATATTTTTATGCTCACTTATTTATATGATTTATAATTCCAGACACAATTCAAGATAGAATTCTGTATATAATTTTGTCATGTTTTAATGTATATATGTATTCTATATATTTTGTGTTTTAGGTATTTAAATGTATTACACACGATACATCAAAGTTATAGCTATAATTTGGAACAGAATTTAAGTTAAAAATTCATCATACATAAAAAAAAATATTTGAATTTAATATAAAATGCATACAACACACACACAAAATAAAATATACTATATTAGAATACACATATACATTACATTATGTCATATATAAAATTATAGACAGAATTCTAACTTGAATTATGTCTCGAATTATAAATCATGTAAATAAGTAAGCATAAAGATATACACTAATCAGGTATCATAGCGTCATTGTCGCATATTTAAATTTTTCCACATTTTCCAAAATAAGTTCAGTTAGTGAATGTATCAGTTCACAATATTTATAAATTTATTTTCTAGAGCCTTATTTTGGAAAAAGTGAAAAAATTTAAATATACGAAAATGACTCTATGATACCTAATTAGTGTATATTTTTATGCCCACTTATTTACGTGTGTGTGACTTATAATTCAAGCCATAATTCAAGATAGAATTCCGTTTATATCTTTATGTATGATATATCGTAATGTGTACATGTATTCTAGTATAGTTTATTTTATTTTGTATGTGTATGCATTTTATAAATTCAAACATTTTTTTTTTCTATATGATGAATTTTTTAATAAATTTCTGTTCGGAATTATAGTTAAAAGTTTTACATATCGTGTAATTAACATTTAAATACCTAAAATACATACAAAATATATAGAATACATATATATGTAGATTAAAACATGATAAAATTATAAACAAAATTCTATCTTAAATTGTGTCTCGAATTATAAATCATACAAATAAGTGAGCATCAAAATATACACCAATCCTATAAAGTCATTTCCACATATCTACATTTTTTTCACGGTTTCTAAAATAAGGCTTCAAGATATAAGTTAATAAGCACTATGTACACTGATATATATTAACTAAATAACCATACAAATGTTCATTCACTCTTTTAACAAATCAGCAGTAGAAAAATATTATTGTTCCAACAGGCTGCTAATTAATAAGCGCTGACCGATCCATTACAGATCACAAGATTCTATTAGCAGAGACTATAATATTCAATTCTCGCTTAAAAGATTCTCGTGCTTTGTGAATGGAATTCCTCCCAACATAGGATGCAAGCTGGATTCCTGGTTTCCCAAATTAGTGTCATATTACTTTTGCCTGTTTAAGATTAAAACACATGTGCTATATATTGTTAATAGACAGCTTGACAATAAGATGTTATTCTTACAGTAATCTTATCAAAATAATAGTTATTATGAAAAGACAATCACCCTTTAAGTTGAATTGACGCAAATGAAAAATAATATTTAAAAACATTATCTTGCATACTTACAATTAGTTGTATGAGTTGTTCTAGCACTGGTATATGTTGCATAAACATGCAAAAATATATTTTTAGCCCAAGTTTCACTGTAAAAGATACTGATTATTGACTAGAAAGTGATTACCCTTATGTTGCATACACATTTGCAATACACAAAAAATTATTTAAAAATGTAATAAAAACTCACCTCTAATTAAAATGTGCTTTATTGCATACCTCTGAAAACTTTATTTGCTCCATTTTGTTAAAACTATGTACCTTCATGTTTACTCTCTTCGTAATAAGAACAAATCTCGAACATTCGCCGATATGTTTGAGACTAAATAGGATAATAAGATATTAATAGATATTAAGCAGTGATAAACACACGGTAGATTAGAATATCTGTCATGTTTGTACATCAAGAGACACGATAGTCCGCTAAGTCCGCGCAAGCACAAGACACTACCGTGTCTTATTACGCGAGTCGGTCAGTTGAGAGCATTCAATATTTCTGGTTTTCATATATCCGCTCAACGGATCGACTTCTAAGTAGTCTCAATCGATAGAGCGGGGTCGAATTATATAATAAAAGTGTTTTTATTTTTGGGTTACATGCTCTATAAATCGAGCTATTACGACGCAAAGTCCAAATGTGAAAAATATCATTTAAGAAACGTCGTCGTCTTCGTCGTCGTCGACCGCTCAGATTTTACTGTTGTGGCATTCGACATCAGATCGCGCTAGTGACGCTCTGGAAATGTTCGCAAGAGGGGCTGCGGTGAGGGGCGAAGAAATGTGTTATACAGGACGTCGTTTTTAGGACACGTTTACTATAACGTAGTATGATCGATAACACAGCTCCACAAAAAAAAAAAAAAAAATTGAACTTCTGACCAGACCATGTCAGTCTTATGTTTTTTGGGTCGCTGAATTCGAATCCGAGGTCTATTTTATTCCTACACCCTAGGATTTTTCATAACCTCAAAAAATTAGCCTAAAAATCCGGTAATTTCTTCTAAATTCAATCTATTTATTTTTTAATACAAAAAACCATGTATACTTAATCCCTAATCCCCTTGATCAAAGAAAACTCTAACCATATAACACTTTAACCCAAAAACCCCATAACCCCATAACTACTCAACCCCATGACCCCACCCCCCGAAAAATTAACAAAATATTTATTTGACCATGCCATGGTATTCTTATGTTTTTTGGGTCGCTGAATTCAAATCCGAGGTCTGTTCTACTCCATCATCTTAGGGTTTTTGTATTTTATATTTAACCTACTCTTAGCCTAACCCAGGAACAACGACGTGGACAACATTCCACGTACATGCTCTTCACTCTGTCGTTTATTTTCCTACGATTTTTTTTAACTACAAAATCAGCACAAACATAACAAAAAATGTTTGGATCATTTTTACATTGAACACCATGAAAGTTTCTTGTAGTTGTAAACTCAACGCTAGCCAAGTTACCCACTATTGTTGAGCTACGGTTACATAATGACGACGCCTGCGAGCCCGCTTTCCCACCCTGACCAGCCGCCGATACTGGGGTTCCGATTCCCTGCATCGTAACGCACTTCCTCCGTGTGCCTGCCATGACGGCGTGAAATCCGCAACCCAGGGACTCTGCCGGATCACGGATTTACTCCGTTGCCCACCGTCACCACGTGGAGGTGCCCTGGTCGCAGACACATGAAGAAAGTGAACGACTAATAAAACAATTTACTTTGCATTCAAGAACAAATGCGAACAATGATGCTACAACAATAACATCAGAAGAGCATTGAAACATTTCTGATTCTCTTGAAATATATTTTTAAAGGTTAGGCAGTTTTATTGAGACATCGAGCTGTAGGTGTTATCGAGTCAAGGGGTTTGAGGATTGGATGTTTTATTGTTTTTTTGTATTGAAGAATCGGATTTCAGTTAGAAAAAGTTATTGGATGTTTAGGTTCATTTTTAAAGTTACAAAAAACGCTAAAGCTATGGAGTAGAACAGACCTCGGATTTGAATTCAGCGACCCAAAAAACATAAGAATACCATGGCATGGTCAAATAAATATTTTGTTAATTTTTCGGGGGGTGGGGTCATGGGGTTGAGTAGTTATGGGGTTATGGGGTTTTTGGGTTAAAGTGTTATATGGTTAGAGTTTTCTTTGATCAAGGGGATTAGGGATTAAGTATACATGGTTTTTTGTATTAAAAAATAAATAGATTGAATTTAGAAGAAATTACCGGATTTTTAGGCTAATTTTTTGAGGTTATGAAAAATCCTAGGGTGTAGGAATAAAATAGACCTCGGATTCGAATTCAGCGACCCAAAAAACATAAGACTGACATGGTCTGGTCAGAAGTTCAATTTTTTTTTTTTTTTGTGGAGCTGTGTAATCGATCGACAGTAAGTGACGTTCATAAAAGTAAGCTAGGTTATTAGCGGCGACGAGACATTATTATTGTATTTGCACATGCAATAACACAAATTTTCTTTCGCTCTCGTTATCACGCATTCACTCTCTCTCTTTCACTCATTACTTATTCTCTAATCTTTCATTTATCAGACCGATTAGTTAAAAAATTTCGAGTAAAGTATATATAATATACACATGTATTTTTTCTACTTATACTTTATTCTATTTCTTATACTTATACTTTTTTCTATTTTATACACTATAAAAGTACAAATATAAATGTTCACAATAAAAATATATGTGTTCTCAATAAAAATATGTTTAAAAAAATAAAGAAATAAAGTTATTCAAGCGTATTTTCGTTAGACCTTGTAAATCACGTCCAGCTAAAGTACAGTTTTACTTCTTAAAAGGATCTCGTTACACCGTGCACAAATATATGATAATGATTATAATAAAATATAATAAATAGTATAAATACGTATGAATAAATATTGTGTATTCAATAAAAAAAAGTATAAGTATAAAAAATAAAATAAAGTATAAGTATAAAAAATAGAATAAAGTATAAGTAGAAAAATTATACGTGTATATTATAAATACACATATACATATGTGTATATTATATATACACAAAAAATCGAACTGATGTACAAAAAAGAGTGATATCTCTAAAAAAATTACCTTTTTAAAAAAAGGTAAAAAAAAGGTGCTAAGTCCGCGTCAAAAAGTATCTTTGCAAAATAGTATAGTATTATTAACTCTAAAAAACTATTTAAAAACCTATTTCCAAAAGAGTGTGATATTAATCTACACACATAAGTTATTTTAATCCAAACAAAATGGTAAATTAGCAGTGCTAAGTCTTTTGATTAAATTTTTATTTTTATATTAATTTTCAATTTTTATATACATTTTTATATTTTTTCATTAATTTTTAATTTTTATTTTTTTGTAAATAATTTTTAATTTTATATTTTTACATTATTTGTTTTTTGTTTTTTTTTTTTTAATTTTTATTTCTCGATATCAGTATTTTAGTAGGATATACTAAAAAAAATTAAAACTATTTTTTTATTATTTTGTAACTTTTTTAAAAATATTTTTTTTTAATTTTTATTTTTACTTAGCACAATTTTGTTGATATCATTATTTTTATAGAACGTATAATTAAATAACTTATAGTTTTTTTATGGTTTAAAATAAACCATTTTGTTTGGATTAAAATAACTTATGTGTGTAGATTAATATCACACTCTTTTGGAAATAGGTTTTTTAATAGTTTTTTAGAGTTAATAATACTATACTATTTTGCAAAGATCAAAGAACTTTTTGACGCGGACTTAGCACCTTTTTTTTACCTTTTTTTAAAAAGGTAATTTTTCTTAAACAGACATGAGTTTATGGTATCCGTCATATTTTCTATATGCACAGTAAGCAATGTGAAAAAACATGAATTAGTACATTACGATACGAGTGCGCAAAGTAGGTCGTTCCCGCACGAGCGAAGCGAGTGCGGGATGACCTACGTGCGCACGAGTATCGTACACTATTTTTCCTATTAAGTGCGAAAAGTTCGCGTGAGTGGAAGGAACAGGCGGGATACGGGGGTGTTTGGGGGGGGGAACGGGGGGGTTCGGGGGGGCGGAGCCCCCCCGATTAAAAAAAAAGAATTGAAAAAAAGAATTAAAAAAAAGAATTAAAAAAAAGAATTAAAAAAAAAATTTGCTTTGAAATCTGTGGTAACGAGTTAAAGTGGATTTCTTTTGCTGCTTCAAGCATCTTCGATGGCACATCGTCAGGCATATCATCACTATCACTCAAATTATCATTGATAGACGCCATGTTATTCACTAACACTATTTGAGAGATGAGAGACACGAAGCGGAACTAATCACGTTTATTGTCAGACTGAAAAAAGCAGCGAGTAAGCAAAGGAAATGCACAATACGAGTTTTGACAGGTTTAAGCCTCGTCTACAATAGTCGCACAGGCTGTGTCGCAGGTCGTAAGTAGTAGTGTCGCAAGAAAGTTGTCGCATGTGTCGCTAGACTACAATCTACAATATGTCGCAAGGATTGTTTGCGTGCATTGAGTCGACTGCAGCCGCAATGAATGATCGGCAGCAATTACTAATTTTTCTTCAACTTTGCCCCCAATTTTTAAATTTAATATGCTTATATTACCGTTTATTTACTGAATCGCACAACAGAAGATGGTGGGTGCGACCAGAAAATACACCACGGATAGCTAGCAACACACGCAAATCGTCAAAACACTTCGCGCGGCAACGTTCTGTGCTGTGATTGGCTGATCTCATGCGACACGCTTGTCGCAGTCGCAGAAAGTTGAATTTGACTCAACTCCGTGCGACAAGGATTCTTGCGACTGCGACAGCCTTGCGACACAGCCTGCGACATGCGACACAGCCTATGCGACCTGCGACACAGCCTGTGCGACTATTGTAGACGAGGCTTTATACTCAATAAGACAACGCTGGCGGAATGTAAACAAACAGTCAAATCGAGTGTTACTATTCGCTGTGTGTAAGTCGTTGGAGGGGAGGGCTGGCGCTGCCTGTCAGTTTTATATACGTGCGTTATACGTGCGAGACCATGCGGACACATCACCTAAGCATATGCATATAAGAGGGACAGCAATGCACTATCTTTTGCTACATTCCCGCACGCTCAGCTACTTTCCCGCACGCTCAGCTACTTTCCCGCACGCTCAGCTACTTTCCCGCACGCTCAGTTTCAGAGACAAAAGCGTGCGGGAAAGTTCGACTTTGCGCACTCAAATACGTGCGCAAAGTCGAACTTTGCGCACGTAAATAGGAAAAAATAATAAAAATATCCTTTTTTCTATTTTATATTCTATATTTCATAATTCTGTTCATATTCATATATTCTATATTCCATATTCTGTATTCATTCTATTTTCCATACCTCTATATTCTATATTTTGATTTACTATATCCTATATTTTATTCTATATTCTACATTCTTCTATGTCCTGTATTTTGCATATCTAAAAAAAAAAAAATTACCTTTTTAAAAAAAGGTAAAGAAAAGGTGCTAAGTCCGCGTCAAAAAGTATCTTTGCAAAATAGTATAGTATATTATTAACTCTAAAAAACTATTTAAAAACCTATTTCCAAAAAGTGTGATATTAATCTACACATATAAGTTATTTTAATCCAAACAAAATGGTTTGTTTTAAACCATAAAAAAAACTATAAGTTATTTAATTTTAAACCAAAAAAAACTATAAGTTATTTAATTATACGTTCCAAAAAAAATAATTATATCAACAAAATTGTGCTAAGTAAAAATAAAAATTTAAAAAAATATTTTTAAAAAAGTTACAAAATAATAAAAAAATAGTTTTAATTTTTTTTAGTATATCCTACTAAAATACTGATATCGAGAAATAAAAATAAAAAAAAAAAACAAATAATGTAAAAATATAAAATTAAAAATTATTTACAAAAAAAAAAAAATTAAAAATTAATGAAAAAATATAAAAATGTATATAAAAATTGAAAATTAATATAAAAATAAAAAATAAAAAATAAAATTTAATTAAAAGACTTAGCTCTGCTATTTTTAAAATATGTTATTTTGTAGCAGCGCTAAGTCTTTTAATTAAATTTTTTATTTTTATATTAATTTTCAATTTTTATATACATTTTTATATTTTTTCATTAATTTTTAATTTTTATTTTTGTAAATAATTTTTAATTTTATATTTTTACATTATTTGTTTTTTGTTTTTTTTTTAATTTTTATTTCTCGATATCAGTATTTTAGTAGGATATACTTAAAAAAATTAAAACTATTTTTTTATTATTTTGTAACTTTTTTAAAATATTTTTTTAAATTTTTATTTTTACTTAGCACAATTTTGTTGATATAATTATTTTTATAGAACGTATAATTAAATAACTTATAGTTTTTATGGTTTAAAATAAACCATTTTGTTTGGATTAAATAACTTATGTGTGTAGATTAATATCACACTCTTTTGGAAATAGGTTTTTTAATAGTTTTTTAGAGTTAATAATACTATACTATTTTGCAAAGATCAAAGAACTTTTTGACGCGGACTTAGCACCTTTTTTTTACCTTTTTTTAAAAAGGTAATTTTTTTATAGATATCACTCTTTTTTGTACATCAGTTCGATTTTTTGTGTATATATAAAAATGCTGAGAGACAAGATAGCATACAGTAAGCAATCAACATTACTTACTGCATTATTTCTTGCTACACAACAATTTTCATATCTTGTATATAAAATAAATCATTTTTATGTCCTGTAAATAAAAGAAGATATTAAAATAATAAAATAATAAATAATTATAAAATTGAATACTTCTTTGCTTACCTCACAATTTTAATTATACTTTTTGATTTATAAAATATTATTATTAAATATTTTAAAATGAAATGTAATGCATAAGGGATGAAAATGCTGAGAGACAAGATAGAATGCAGTAAGCAATCATTATTACTTATCGCATTGTTTCTTGCTACACAACCATTTTCATATCCTATATAGTATTTATAGGATGAAAGACCATCTAGAATATACATCTCAAATCTTTTCTGTATCATTTCCTTTCAGCAATTCCAAACTACAAAAAATAAAAATCATTCTTATCATGTAGCACAATTTTAATAATATATAATACTATTATTAAATATTTTAAAATCAAAATGAAATATAATGCATAAAGGGTAAAAATGCTGAGAGACAAGTTAAAATGCAGTAAACAATCAACAATACTTACCGCATTGTTTTTTGTTATTATGTATATATATATCATATGTGGTATGTTATCAATTTTCTCTAATATATATATATATCAATATATCTCTATATATATATATATATGGCAGCTTTCTCAAAGTTATCCTGATCTTTTTCAAAGATGGCCCATTGCTAATGCAAGTTTGGTTATTAAGGATGATACACCATCTTGAATCTTTTCTGTTATCTTCTTTCAGCGATTTCAAACCAAAGTGCACATAATTATAATATAAAATACTATTATTAAACGAAATAAAATGTAATACATACAGGATAAAAATGCTATGAGACAAGATAGTATGCAGTAAGCAATCAACATTACTTACTGCATTATTTCTTGCCATGCAATTTTCTTGTATATAAAAGAAACCATTTTTATATCCTGTATATAAATGAAGATATTAAAATAATAATTGGCTTACCTCATTTCTTAAGTCGCTTTTTTTCACTATCGTCGCCGCTAATAACTTAACTTTCGTTTTTTTTCGTTTTACGTTTTACTATCTATTTTTCACTTTACTTTTCACTATCGTTGTCGCTAATTACCTAACTTTCATTAATCGACGTCACTTACTATATCAATCGATTATCGATAACACTATACGATCGATCACACTTCCAGAGCGTCGCTAGCGCGATCTGATGTCGAATGCCACAACAGTAAAATCTGAGCGGTCGACGACAACGAAGACGACGACGTTTCTTAAATGATATTTTTCACATTTGGACTTTGCGTCGTAATAGCTCGATTTGTAGAGCATGTAGCCCAAAAATAAAAACACTTTTCTTATACAAATCGACCCCGCTCTATCGATTAAGACTACTTAGAAGTCGATCCGTGGAGCGGGTATATGAAAACTCGAAATATTGAGTGCTCTCAACTGACCGTTTCGCGTAAAGATACACGGGAGCGTCTTGTTGCTTACGCGGACTTAGCACAAGACACTATCGTGTCTCTTGATATCTGTCGTATACACAATGGGCAACATAGAAAAATCTTGTACAATTTTCTTATTTTGCGCCATACAGGGTGTTCGCCAAACATCGGTCCACGCTCGTATAAATAGACTACG
Source organism: Crematogaster levior (assembly GCA_901521435.1). Lineage (NCBI taxonomy): Eukaryota > Metazoa > Arthropoda > Insecta > Hymenoptera > Formicidae > Crematogaster > Crematogaster levior. Next base: position 47,144 of record CABEGB010001124.1, read on the forward strand.
TTTACACGACAGCCTAAAGCCGATTTAATAACTACCGTAGTTAGAGAATTCTTGCATTCAATTGGTATATTCTTTTAGATCTAAAAAAATTTACCAATTGGATGCAAGAATTCATTAACTACGGTAGTTACTAAATCAGCTTTAGACTGTCGTGTAAACGTAGTCATTGATAGGGTGCAGTGAACTGAACATTAAGATCTTTCATCATTTTGCAATTTTTGCAATAATTATTATGTTATAATATTATTGAAATAATAATCTGTCGCATGACAAAAGTGTCGCTGGCAAATCACGGTTATATTTCAAGGTTTAACTGCAAAATGTTCGTTTGCCAATCTTTTTAGATTATTTCAATAATATTATAATATAATTCAAAAAAAATTGTTACAAAAGCCTTTTTCTGGAGCCATATAATATAAAAAACTTAGAGTTACAAATTACAAGGTTTAAAACATAGTAAAGTTGTAGAATTAAAATAGTTATAAAAGCATAATAAAATAAACGTAAAGATAAATAAATAAATATAGAAGAAGTAAAATTAATAAGTTATACATTAAAAAACGTCATAGTTAGAATAAAAACATCATACTCGGACATGTTTCGGCTCACGGAGCCCTCTTCAGCGATGGAACGTCGTGGAAGTTAAGACACAGTATAGACAAAAACTATAAGATACAACAGCAATCTCGTGGTTAAGGGAATGCCGCAGTCAAAGCCATGTAAAGGAGATGTTGAAAGCTCCAACAGTTTGAGTGTTTCCGTGGAGTGATGACCGTTAACAAAGTTAAAATTACTGTCACAAAATTGAGAAAAAAATTTGTTTATATTGAAATCACTTGTCATAATGTTTAGAATTCAGAGTTAATTTAATTAAGAATGAAACTTAATGTGGAAAATCTTTTGAATTCAGTTACCTATAGGATTCCACATCGTTATCTGTTAAGAAGTGTGTCTATCTAATTGTCGATCTTAGACGCGACTGAGACAATGTACAGAAAGGTCATCACTACAACCGAAAAACGGATCTTAACGCGTAGAGGGGGGAAGCAAGGATTTTTCTCGGCGCTCACCAATACATGTCATGACACGGACACGTGATTTTTCTGTTATTGCTAACAATTGTTATAAAATTATTTGACAAGCTCAGATACAATTTCCAGATACGCTTCATTTAATTGCTCAGTATCTTTTTGTAAATTGATACTCATATTCTGTGATTTAATATGTAACATTTCTGATATCAAACGCTTGGAGTAGTTGTGTTCTGTGTCCAATATTGAAACTTTTTCCCAATCAAATGAATGATCTTGTTCTAATATGTGAGTGGTAATCACAGAATGTTTAGAGGTATCACACCTAATATTGGATTTATGCTCTTTTATTCTGGTCTTTAGCTGTCGCTTTGTCTGTCCGACATAGGATGCATCACAGTCTTTGCATTGAATTCTATAGACGATATTACTTCTCTCTGTCTTATCAATTCTGTCCTTCTGTACTTTAATGATATTGTTCAGCTTATTGATGCATCTAAGCCCAACATTTAAATCTGATCTTTTTAAATGAGCACTGATCTTGCTAGTAACATTTTTGATATAAGGTAATGTAATGTAAGGTCTATTTGTAATACTGATGTTATCATTATGTAGTCCCGTACATTTGTTCATAGTGGCAATGTGTTTGTGAATTCTCCGATGCAAACAGTCAAAGATCAAGTTAAGGGGATAACCGTTATTTATTAGCAGACTGATACATAAATGAAGGTTTTTTTGGTGGAAAGTAGGATGTGACAATAGAAATGCCCTATCTATTAGATTATATATTGTGCCTATTTTGTGTGTAAATGGATGTTCTGAGTAGTAAGATAGAAACCTGCCAGAGAAGGTTTTTTTATGGAACCAATCAATGATGATACTTCCTTCTTGTATTATTAAATTGAGGTCAAGAAAACTAATAGTATTATTGTTGCAGTGTTCTATTGTAATTTTAGTCTATCATGACAGTCGTTAAATCTGTTCAAAATATCATCAACCTTATTTATTGGGGCGGACATAATGATGTCGTCGACATATCTGAAATAGAAATTGAACTGAAAGTCAAAAGAATTAAGAATAGACTGTTCAAGGTCGCTCATGACTACGTCTGCTAATATGGGAGAGAGAGGGGAACCCATGGGAGTGCCAAAGCATTGTTTATAAGTTTTTTTGTTGAAAGAAAAGTAAGTAGAATTCATTATGAATTTAATGGCACTCAAAAATTCATCCTTCGGGATCTTAGTGAAAGGTTCTATGTACCTCCACCTTTTTTTTATACTAACGATAGCTAACTCAAGTGGGATGTTAGTAAAGAGCGACACTACGTCTAATGAGAAAATTGTATCTGAGCTGGCCAATTCGAGACCCGAAAGTTTGTCGTACAATTCTTTGCTATTGCGTACGCTATTAGTAGTTTTAGGAATGTTCGCAGTGATGAGATTCTGTAAGAACGCGCCTAGTTTGTGGAGAGCTGTGTTGACCGAAGAGACAATGAGTCTGAAGATAGTTTATCTTTATGGATTTTAGGTAATCCATACCCTAACAGCACAGGTAAATTCTGAGAATATTCGGAGAATATCACAAAAGTATATTGCTTATATTCTCAGAATATTCGATATACGTACTGCGATATCCTGTAGTACATACTCAGTAAGTTCCTATGTCTCGCGTAACTTGGTTCTTAGTACGTACTGTGAATATCCCGCAGTAAACATAAATTAAATACAATTCAAAGGCCCCATAGAATAAATAAAAAAAAATTGTTACAAACAAAGCCTTTTTCTGGAGCCATATAATATAAAAAACTTAGAGTTACTTAGAGTTTAATTTATATTATACGCCAGCCGACAATGAAGCGTTCCTTACATAATAACTGTTACCATCTTAATATCGACACGGTTAAAAAACATTTTAACTATAAGACCTTAAACATCTTTAAAAATTGGATCAACATAAATTACTCGTTAATTAATTTTAAGTGCAAGCTTAGATTCTTGAGAAACTGTAAGAGCCATTATGTTTTTCCATTACACATAAACAATTTTGACAATGTCAAAGTATTCTTCAAACTTAAAAAGAATAACAACAAACTTAATAACTTGAGATATAGATATAAAAGAGCTGTGTTGAACATTGAAATTAACGACTTATATGCTAACATCCGAACTGCACAAAAAGATCTGATTAAACTATCGTTTGCGTTATCTGATAATGTACCGTATGAGCATTTATCTGTTATTACTAAGCATTTCTACACTCCCTTTAAACATTGTAAAGTCAGACTAGACCTGCGACACGAGAAGAAACTCACTTGGTTATTAGAGAGAAAAAAAGAACATATTCATAACAATATTAAGCCACTTAAATACTACTGCAAAACTGATAATAGAGGTAGAGTTGTTGACATTCATAGTTGTACTAGCAGTCCTACTCAGGATAACGTTTGTCTGATCAATATCGATCCTCTGAGTTTTAAACATGTAACCTTTAATCCACTTTTAACAACAAATAATAAATGGTTCCATAATTTAACGGATTGCAATATTCCTGATAAAGTTTCAAGACTTTTACAAATGGGAGAAAACTTTAGTCTACCTTCTAAATTAGACAAGAAAAAAGCCATATATTCCCACATCAAAGAGTTCGAAAAGAACACGAACATAGATACAGCCATAAAATTAACCACCGCCAGAAATTTCGCTATACCTTTACTTCATGACTTTATTGACAATAATAATAACACTAAGAACAAAACGGAATTACATATATTCCTTTATATCAACAACTCGGTTTCTTAAAAAACATTCTGAAACATTGTTACTCGTGCAGATAGGGGAACGTTACAGTTGTTCTAGACAATGTATTTTATGTCTCAGAAATGGAGAAGATGTTGGAAGACAAAGGCACTTACGTTGTTGTAAATAAAAATCCTATATCTAAAATTGAAAGAAACTTAAACAATACTTTGAAAAGTTGGTTCGAGAAAGATTATATTAAGAAATCAGAATTTTTTCATCTCAGATCAAGTGACTCTCTTCTCCCGAGGGCCTACCCTAACAGCACATGATATCATTCGTATATTCTGTACACATACTGTGAATATACGTACCGTACATAATATACTACGAATGTTTTTATAACATCTCCTGTATATTATTTCTCGTATCTGAGAATATATACTTTTGAGTTACGCAGACGGTACGTACTCGTACGCCATCTGCATACGTATTTCTGTTCCGGTCTCTTCTTGCTTATCTCGTGACTCGTGACACATGAAGTAAACGTGAGATTTTCAAGTTAACATATCGAAGATAATCCTATTTTCTTTAAGTTTATCACTAGGTAAGTACAAGGTCTGTAGATGGAGGAACGGACTAGGTAAGGTCCTTGCATCCACTTCACCGATTTGGCACGAAAATGGCGGTGACTGAGGCTCAGCAGGGAGTATTCGATTGTGTATCATGTTACTTGGGTGAAAATTATAAAAGTGAGCAAGTTATGTGATACACAATCGACCCCCTGATTAACCAAATAATGTTAATTTAAATACAAATTAATTGTTCTCGTTTTATGTATAGGTTGTGTTAGTTTTTATTCTCTCACACAACTAATAGCTATATTAGTATTAAGATATTTATATGTGTAAGCCTTGTGACATGCCCCTTTATGGCTTGTCTTTTCGTTCTATGCTTATTGGTTCCCGCGAGTCGCCTAGTGATATGAATGCCAATAATACGGCGACTCCCGATTGTCTTTTGTCGCGTCGCGCGAGCCTGGAGAGCCGGCGCTTGCTGAGCGTCAGTCTCGCGCGATATTCAAAGTACACACACCTTGTGTGAATCAGTCAATTAAAGTATTATCCTTTGTTTGGTCAGTTTTACCTTTTTCAATCCTTAATCCTGACACCGACAGTGATCCTTACGCTTTCCATCCTTGACGATAAATACACCTCATATGCGTTTCATTTCATACGCGTTTATCCACAGTTCTACAGTATACATTAACACAAACTCGCAGGCTCAAAAATGGCGGACCATGCTACCTTACCTAGTCCGTCCTCCATCTATGACCTTAGGTATAACAAAATTGAAAAGAAACAAATTTTATATATAATATTTTTATTTTTTATCTTTATAGATACCTTATAGATATATCTTTATATTTATATCTTTATAGATACCTCTTTATAGATATCTTTATAGATCTAACCTTACATTATTAGAAAAGAATAGCTTTATAGCTATTTGTTTCTAATAATGTAAGGTTAGATTTTAAATGATATTTAAAAAATAATATTTAATACATATAATTTTAGTATGAAATGTTAAAATAGTTTTGCAAGTTGTGTCATCTCTAGTTTTTGTTTAAGTATACTATATCTTAATATTTAATATCTATTTCTATCTATTTAATATCTAATCTTTATATTTCTAAACAATGTGTCTTGAAAAATGTTACATAAATCTTTTAAATCCTAGGATCTGAAACTACAACTGTTCGCCAGGTGTACTTTCTTTTCTTTTGATTTACTTTGCCAGCTGTACTTCCCTGCTTTTTCATCGGTTATTAAGGCTTTGGAATAATTTTTATCTGGTTGAGTTTTGGTATCCATTGTATTGCACTTGAAGTTCGACATTTGTGGAATAGGTATGTTTTCCTTGTGTTTATATATTCCTATGTATTCTAAATTTTTGTGCTTATTTATTTACTTCAGCTTACATGTCAAGGGAACTTGATTACATTTGTAACACCATCCATCACTCTTGTTTATCTATGTAATCTATAAATTATTAAAAGTGCTATTCATGTTAGGTGATATTTTACCTTATACATTTTAATAGATATATTCTTTTACCCCTGATTAACCAAATTATATGTTAATTTTTCTATACAATTATTAATTGTTTATATTCTGTGTTCATGCTTATGTTCATGTCTAGGTTTTTATTCTATTCACACTTATATTCATAGCTCATATTAGTACAATTCTACAATATTCATTTATATATTTTGTTTCCTTCTGTCTTTTTCCTTCCTTTATTGGCATTTTATACCAGTCTAGGTTTTCAGGACGAAATTTATTTTTAAATCATTTTTACAATGTTTTAAAATGATTAGTACTGATAACATTTTTACAGGATCAAACTGTTCGCTGGTTGCCAATAATACGGCCGACCCTCCCGCTTTTTCATCGATTGTCTTTTGCATCGCATTGTATTCGCGCGAGCCTGGAATAGGAGCCGTGCCTATGCTAAATTTTTGCGTTATTTCTTCGCATGTCGAGAACTTGATTCTTCAAAGTCATCCACACACCTTTGTTTATCTATGTAATCTATAAATTTATTATTCAATTAAAGGTGATATTATACATTTTTATTTTATATTCAGTTTTGCCTTTTTCAATCCGTTATATTATATAACTTTCTACTTTTTATTTGACACCGACAGCGGTCGGTTCTCGGGATTCGGTTCAATGATAAGCATCCTTTACGCTTGTCCATCTTTTTTGACGATAAATACACCTCATCATGCACGCACGTTTCATTTCCATACGCGTTTATCCACAGTTCTACACGTATACATTAACGCACGCAAACGCTCGCAGGCTCAAAAATGGCGCACGCACGCACGCACGCACGCACGCACGCACACACACATTTCCTTTTATACTTTATCTAATTTCTCATTCATGATTATTTTGTACCTTTCGTACTTTTATCTTACATTTTTATACCAGTCTTAGGTTTTTCGGACGAAATTTATTTTTTTAATCATTTTTACAATGTTTTAAAATGATTATTGTACTGATAACATTTTTTGAATTTACAGGATCAAACTGTTCGCTTCAGTTTGCTAACTATACTTCGTTTTCTACTGGTACACTTTGCCAGCTGTACCTCCCTGCTTTTTCATCGGTTATTAAGGCTTTGGAATAATTTTTATCTGGTTGAGTTTTGGCATCCATTGTATTGCACTTGAAGTTCGACATTTGTGGAATAGGTATGTTTTCCTTGTGTTTTATATATTCCTATGTATTCTAAATTTTTGTGCTTATTTATTTACTTCAGCTTACATGTCAAGAAGGAACTTGATTACATTTGTAACACACTCATCCATCCACACTCTTAGTTTATCTATGTAATCTATAAATTTATTATTCTAATATATGCTATTCATGTTAGGTGATATTTTACCTTATACATTTTATATTTAGCTATATTCTTTTACATTTTTGCCTTTTTATCACAGTATGCCTTCCTATAACGTTATATTATATCACAGCTTTCTACTTTTATTTGTACTTTCTATACTATTTTCTTACTTATTCAGAACATAAGCATGAACACAGAATATATGTTTATATTCTGTGTTCATGCTTATGTTCATGTCTAAAATTATTCATATTACTTATTACAATTCTACAATATTCATTATTCATTTTTTGTATCCTTCTGTCTTTTTCCTTCCATATTTAAGAAGCACACACACACACACACACACACACACACACACACGCACGCGCACGCACGCAGACGCTACGCACGCACGCACTATCGCACGCACGCACGCACGCACGCACGCACGCACGCACGCGACGCACACGCACGCACGCACGCACGCACGCACGCACGCACGCACGCGTGACGCGGACGCACGCACGCATCGCACGCACGCATCGCACGCACGCACGTACGTACGCACGTACGCACGCACGCACGCACGCACGCACGTATGCACGCACGCACGCACGCACGCACGCACGCACGCGACGCACGCACGCACGCACGCACGTCACGCACGTAACGCACGCACGCACGCACGCACGCACGGAGCACACGCACGACGCACGCACGCACGCACGCACGCATCGCACGCACGCACGCACGCACGCACGCACACACACACATTTCCTTTTATACTTTATCTAATTTCTCATTCATGATTATTTTGTACCTTTCGTACTTTTATCTTACATTTTTATACCAGTCTTAGGTTTTTCGGACGAAATTTATTTTTTTAATCATTTTTACAATGTTTTAAAATGATTATTGTACTGATAACATTTTTTGAATTTACAGGATCAAACTGTTCGCTTCAGTTTGCTAACTATACTTCGTTTTCTACTGGTACACTTTGCTAGCTGTACTTCTCTGCTTTTTTATCGGTTATCAACACAAGGCGTTGGAACAATTTTTAGTTGTTTCAAGTTGAAGATTTGCAGAATACGTAAGTTTTTTTCTATATTTAATATGTTTTTATATTTTCCATATTTGTATTGATATCTGTTTTGTATATGAATTTTTATTTTCTTTTATTTGCCAAGTGGTACTTCCAAAATTTGAAATTTTGAACTAACAGAATAAGTTTGACTTTTTTGAAAATTTTAAAATATACCGTTTTTAAAATAAATAAATAACAAAAATAAACATTAATAAATAAACAAGTAACTTACAAACTTGTTATATATAAATGACCCAGAAATATGTTTTTGAAGGTTTGTTTAAATCTAGAGCAAAAGAATTTTATTATTCTTATGGCATTTATTACTTTTCTTATTACAGAAAATTTATTTTTCGTTGTTCTGTATAAGCGAACGCAAAACATTTATTTTCCAATAATCGAAAAATTATATCACTTGGCAAATAAACTGCTTGTATTTAAATGGTTATTTTATTTTGTTCTTCTACTTCTTTTTTATTCTCGTGTAAAATTGCACTGTACATCTTATAATACTAAACATTTTTTACAATAATTAGAATACTGTAAACTCTATGTGCATTATCAATGATTATACACCGGCACACAAAAAAAAAATTGTCTGTACACCGGGCGCCACCTACGGGCATGTTTTTCGACCCGCTGAATACGAATTTCAAGTCAGTTTAGGCCGTCCAGCCTTCAATTTCGAGTAAATTGCAAAAAACCCCCAAAAATAGCGAAAATTCGATGTTTTGGCAAGAAAAAAAATTTTGAGATCTAAGGCAAGCATAATTTTTATGTATTTTGATCTGTTAAATACTAATTTCGATCGTACTTTAATCATAAACTTTTTTAATTCTAAAAAAATTGTAAAATATCCTTAAAAATTGCAAAAATCGTGAAAAATGAGGATTATCTTGGTACAAAAAATTTTGTGGACCCGGATTGACGAAGATTTTCATGTAATTTAATCTGCTTGATCTGATTCTGCAATGAATTTGGCCCATAGTCCCCTCAAACATTCATAAAATTGCAAAAAATGGATAAAATAGCAGAAAATTGCTGCTGAAAAAATGGAAAAAAATCTTTTAAACACAATTAAATAAATTTCTTGTATTTTTTATTAACAAAATACAAGATTAAAATCTGAAAATGCAAAAAAATTGTAAAATCTATGAAAATGACGTATAAACAGAATTAGAAGAATGATTTTCCCAACTTTTAAACTGTTTTCCGGTGGTATCGAACTCTTTTATTTTCAAATGATCTACGGAGTGGATTTCTCTTTCGTTTGTTATTTTCTTTTGGTATATCTCTTTTGAGTGTCCAGCAATAGTCTGCCATCATGTTGATATTCCAATTTCCTTGATACCTAGTCTCCATTTCACTTATGTCTTGATGAAAACGTTCTCCCTGTTCTTCACTGTACTCCCCAAGATTCTCAGGAAAGTGGTCGATGTGAGAATCTAGGAAGTGTAATTTTAGATTCATTAAGCATCCTAAATTTTTGTAATTTGTCACTAATTCTTCGACTATTGTCCTGTAATTTTCACTTTTATTTTTTTTTACTTTTTTTATTTTTTTTTTTATTTCCCTTTTTTCCCAACACGATGGCAAATTTTTACTAAATAAAGGAAAAGGTGGAAGAAGAGGTATCCACGTCGTAGATCATTTGAGAATGAAACAGTACAATACCCTCGAAAAACCGTTAAAAATCCAATTTGTGTACATTCTTGGATCTTAATCTTGTATTTTGTTAATAAAAAATACAAGAAATTTATTTAATTGTGTTTAAAAGATTTTTTTCCATTTTTTCAGCAGCAATTTTCTGCTATTTTATCCATTTTTTGCAATTTTATGAATGTTTGAGGGGACTATGGGCCAAATTCATTGCAGAATCAGATCAAGCAGATTAAATTACATGAAAATCTTCGTCAATCCGGGTCCACAAAATTTTTTGTACCAAGATAATCCTCATTTTTCACGATTTTTGCAATTTTTAAGGATATTTTACAATTTTTTTAGAATTAAAAAAGTTTATGATTAAAGTACGATCGAAATTAGTATTTAACAGATCAAAATACATAAAAATTATGCTTGCCTTAGATCTCAAAATTTTTTTTCTTGCCAAAACATCGAATTTTCGCTATTTTTGGGGGTTTTTTGCAATTTACTCGAAATTGAAGGCTGGACGGCCTAAACTGACTTGAAATTCGTATTCAGCGGGTCGAAAAACATGCCCGTAGATAGGTGGCGCCCGGTGTACAGACAATTTTTTTTTTTGTGTGCCGGTGTTATTATTGCTATTGTCTTTTCTTTGCTGTGTTTTGCATGTTATATCTCTAATCTTGTAATTTTATTTTCTCTGAATTGTCTACATTTACGACGCTATATATATTTTAACAGAATGAATATGAATCGCAAGCGGCAAAGGAAAGATATTTCATGTATGTCAAAACGACACTTGGATAGGATAACTGCATTAGAATCGGAAATGATATCTGATGCTCTTCTCGGCTCAAATGAAACATTATGTATTGAGAATTTGACAAAATCTGTGATAAATTTTTCCACTATGAATTATGATATTTCGATCAATAAGACTAGTGCTGAAAACACTATTAATGAAATGAATGACATAATGAATAACACAAAATGTGCACAAGATGATTCTGAATATGTACAATCAAATGACAATATTGATTCTCAACAATCGTCTGCTTTTTCCGAAGAATCTGTACCTTATCCATCATATAATGTACCTGATGTAACTGACGTTAATATCGATAAAGATTTTGCTATGTGGGCTGTGAAACATAAAATTTCACACACTGCTGTGAACGCCCTGTTACATATATTGAAAAAACACTCTTGCTTTTCAACATTACCATTAGACGCAAGAACACTTTTGCAAACACCAAAGAGGCAAGAGATTCGCATAGTTTCACCAGGAAGTTACCATCATTTTGGATTACGTAAATCTATATTACGTATTTTGACAAATGTAAAGGATAACATTGATTATGTGAAAATAGCCATTAATATTGATGGATTACCTCTGTCAAAATCATCATCACAACAATTGTGGCCAATATTAGGTTCAGTCCTTCCATATGATAACGTTTTTGTAATTGGACTGTATCATGGAAATGAAAAACCGGCTAATGCTAATGATTTTTTGAAAGATTTTGTTGACGAGGCTACAGATATATGCCAAAATGGCATTAATATCAATGGTTGCAATATACAATGCAGATTGGAAGCCTTAATTTGCGATACACCAGCGAAAGCATTTGTTCTTTGTGTAAAGGGACATTCTGGATATTCCAGTTGTACAAAGTGTGAAATTGAAGGAGAATATATAGGAAACCGAATATGTTTCCCACAACTTGAGGCACCACTTCGAACAGATGACGCTTTCATTCAAAAAAAGGATGAGAATTATCACAAACCAGACATTACCTGCAGTTTGCTAAACATACCACATTTTAAACCAGTTACAAATGTCCCGTTGGATTATATGCACTTAATATGTCTTGGAATCATGCGCAAATTAATATACTTATGACTTGAAGGAGAATTGTACTATCGCCTGCAATGTAGAGCTGCTGAAGAAATTTCAATGCGTTTAATAACGCAATTAAAACTTTCAATACCCGTAGAATTTGCGAGAAAACCACGAGCATTGAATTGTGTTAAATTGTGGAAAGCAACAGAATATAGATTGATATTGTTATACACGGGACCATTGGCTTTTAAATCTATATTGAAAAAAAATATATACACACATTTTTTAACATTACATGTGATAATAAGAATTTTGTCTTCACAAGATTTAAACGAATATTTTATGTATGCGCAAGATTTGGTACTTTTCTTTGTGAAGACATTTATAAAATTGTATGGAATGAAACATGTGTCACACAATGTTCATAGCCTTTTACATCTTGTTGATGATGTCAAAAAGTTTGGACCGCTGGATAACTTTAGTGCATTTAAGTTCGAAAACTACATGCAAATATTAAAGAAATATATTCGAAAAGCAGAGAGTCCTTTACAACAAATTGTAAGAAGATATGTTGAAGAAGAAATTAATTCAAATTCGTCATTACCAGCTATTTCTTCACATTCAGTTTTGGGACATTTAACTTTAATATCCTTACATTATGATGGTCCACTTGTATCCAATTGCAGTAATCCACAATATAAAATTGCAAAATATAATGGAATTACACTGAAAGCTGGAACATTAGCGGATAATTGTTGTGGCCTAAATTGTGGTGCTATAGTATGTATAGAAAATATAGCATACTGCTCAAAGCGAAATATTCCTGTTATCATAGGATATGAATTTTTGGAAAAAAAAGAATTATTTGATATTCCTTGTCCATCTTCGTTGCTTGGAATTTATATCGTGCATTCATGCTCAGATTTAAAAATGTGGCCATTAAAAAATGTTATTAAGAAATACGTCAAGTTGCCGTATGAAAAAGAAATATATGCTGTTTTCCCATTATTACACAACGCAATGTAACTTTATTTGTTCATTTAAATAGAATGTGTAACGTGAAGTATGCAGTAGTTGAATTTAAAGATGGGCTTCAAGTTATTCCTACTAACTGGTTCAGAGAGAATAACAATGCAGCTGTTTGGCCCAATTTCACGAATAATAAAAGATATTATAAAGCGGTGAAATCAATGGAAGAGGCAGAACCAACATGGATGGAACATGACATTTTAAGAATATATGGAACATATTGTAAGTAATGCTATACTTTATTTTTGTTTGTTTATATTTTGTTTGTTGATGTGGTACATATATATATAATTTTTTACGGTATTATTTTATTGCAGCAAGCTATTCAGTGGCAAGAAAAAAATTAAAAGAAGCCGAACAATTATCCGATTTAACGTCGAACACTGAACAAGAACAATATTTAAAAAAATCAAGGAAAGTCAGAGCCGCGAAAGTTTACAGTGATACATCGAGAAGCAATGATGACAGCAGTGAAACAGAGAGTTTTCTCTCAGAACTTCAAAAAATTAAAAAAAAAAATAATATGACCACATTTTCCAAACAAACTAAAATAGCAAAAGATGCGCAAAAGGGTAAGTATACTAAAGCATTTGATTAAAAAAGAATAGAATATTGCAATAATATTTTCTGAATTTCAGATTGTTCTAAGAAAAATATTAAAGCGTATGCAAGGAAAGATATTCCCCATACAGTGACTTCCTCCAGCATTCAAGAAGCAAGAAAAACTGATGATTTTCGTAAGTATTATTTTTGTCGAAATTAGAATTCGTATAACATCAGTGTAGATATAAATTTATTTGGTTTTATATATTTTTTGTTTTATTTATTTTATATTATTAATAAATATTAATAATTAAATAATTTTTATTAAAATTAATAAATTATTTCTTTAAATATAAAAGCACGTTGAACTTTTTTGTTTCAGCATTACAAAAACACAAAGTCTCAGATGAATTTTGTACAATTGTGAGGGACTATACTCAAAATTTAGGTTTGTACATATGTACATTATAACATACATTATAAGAAATATTTTATAGCATTTCCTACAACATTGTGTTATAAATAACATAAATGTTGTATGACATGTTTTATTGACATACACATGTATGTACAAATTATATAAAAATCATAATAACATTATTTTATTACTTCCAGATACCCAATCTAATTTCTCCAACGCTACATATGCAAAAAATGATAATGATGTCTTCATGGCCACAACAAGTCCGAATTGCAGTGCAACAGGTTTGTATGCAAATAGTATTAAAAATGACACGAATGTAAAAAGTATAAACGTATAATGAAACGTTATATTGAAATAGCAATAACAATATTTTGTGTTGTTTGCAGATTTTCAATTAGTTGGAGAAATACCGTACGGTCCAGAATTGTCGCATAATAATATTTTGTTTTCAACAACTAATTTAAATCGGAAGGAAGCAGTCCACCAAGTACGAAGGTTGAATACTGAAGAAAGTAAGTATGAAAGTAATTTGTATTGCACTTATTATCGTATGAAATATGTAGTGCTTATTTAGTATACTCGTTATTTATATTTTACATTGTATTTAATAATTACTGATGAATAAATATATTGGAATCATTATATTAATGTTCCAGAGATAATTCAGCACGATTTTATATGTGTTATATTTTTCTTTTTTAGATGCACAGTATGCTGGAAATTTTGGCAGTCAGGAAAATGTTGGTACAGACGATTATGGAAATGTTCAAGCCTCGAAGAGAGCGGTCCACCAAGTACTAAGATGCAATGCTGAAGAAAGTAAGTATGAAAGTAATTTGTATTGCACTTATTATCGTATGAAATATGTAGTGCTTATTTAGTATACTTGTTATTTATATTTTACATTGTATTTAATAATTACTGATGAATAAATATATTGGAATCATTATATTAATGTTCCAGAGATAATTCAGCACGATTTTATATGTGTTATATTTTTCTTTTTTAGATGCACAGTATGCTGGAAATTTTGGCAGTCAGGAAAATGTTGGTACAGACGATTATGGAAATGTTCAAGCCTCGAAGAGAGCGGTCCACCAAGTACTAAGGCCACTAAGGTGCAATGCTGAAGAAAGTAAGTATGAAAGTAATTTGTATTGCACTTATTATTGTATAAAATGTTTAGTGCTTATTTATTTTAAAACAATTTCAATGTGTTTAATTTTTTAATATTTTGTATCACATTTTTCAAATTTTCTTTTCTTTCAAAAGTTGATAAATTTTTATATAAATGTGCATAAAAATTTTTATTATTTTACAGACAATTTCCAGAAATTTGTAATACGAAAAGCTGTACATTTTGAAATATTATTAAATAATATTCAAAAAAATCAAGAAGCCATATTACAAAAATTATCAATAAATTCTTGTCATTCAGAAGATGACAAAAAAATTGATACATTGAGTACTTTCCCTGTAAGAAATCAAAACGACTTAGACAGTTTGGAAAATAAATTGAAAAACGATGCAGTTTATCGAGATCTAATGGTAAGTCTAATGTTAGTATGTTATATTATTCAGTTATTTTAAAGAAAGGATTACTTTAAAATGACAATTGCAAACTCTACATTAATATATTTTATATTATTTCGGAATATCGTTAGCAAAAAGTAGAAAACAATTTAAAAAATAAAACTACAATTTTAATATTACACTTACATATTTTATAACTATTAATGTGAATCTGTAATAATTGTAGGTGACACAATTGAGACGTGTGTTGAGCACTTGTATGAAAACTTCCTGTATCAGATTGATGAGACTTATATTCTCAAACGAGCTAGCTGTGAATTACAGTTGGTTGGGTGCCAAAAAGAAAAAGCAATTTTACAATTTAAATATATGCAGTGTAATTATGAGTACGTAAGATATTTGGAATAAATTATTATTTTTTTATTAATGAATATTATATAATAAATTATATAATATATATACAAATATAACATAATATTATCTTGATGACTTAACAAATAATAAAAATGTTTCCAGGTGTAATACGAAAAGCATATGCTGATGCCACAGACGATAATATTTCAGCCCCGATAAAGGTCTGGTTGGCACATGCAAAGGAACGTTTGGGGAGACAACAAAATCAATTACAAACCCAGTCTGAAAATGAAAATGAAAGTGAGGATGAATTATAAAATAAAGAAAAGCTTCCAAATGAAGTTTATAATTTTAACAGCGCGTCTAGCGCGAACAGTGCGTTCAAATTAATTCGTGATAATTTTTTTTCGTTTTTATTTTTGTTTTTTTTATTTTATTTTATTTTTATTTTTGCTCGAGGAGCACACCGCTTAAGGATAAAATAACTCAAATATGTAAAAAGAAGGAGAATTAAAGGAGGGTAGAAAAAAGTAGATCTCTCTTCTTTTGCTTTGTTCATAGAATCATATTGTTAAAAAATAAATAATTTTAAAAATAAAATTGAATTAAAATTAATTTACACCTTACCTAATAAAAAAAAAATATATATATATATAAGCGCGAAGCTATATATGTGAGATACCATTGACTTACCGTCAATGTTTTATAAACGTACTGCGGGATATTCACAGTACGTACTAAGAACCAAGTTACGCGAGACATAGGAACTTACTGAGTATGTACTACAGGATATCGCAGTACGTATATCGAATATTCTGAGAATATAAGCAATATACTTTTGTGATATTCTCCGAATATTCTCAGAATTTACCTGTGCTGTTAGGGTATGGATTACCTAAAATCCATAAAGATAAACTATGCTTCAGACTCATTGTCTCTTCGGTCAACACAGCTCTCCACAAACTAGGCGCGTTCTTACAGAATCTCATCACTGCGAACATTCCTAAAACTACTAATAGCGTACGCAATAGCAAAGAATTGTACGACAAACTTTCGGGTCTCGAATTGGCCAGCTCAGATACAATTTTCTCATTAGACGTAGTGTCGCTCTTTACTAACATCCCACTTGAGTTAGCTATCGTTAGTATAAAAAAAAGGTGGAGGTACATAGAACCTTTCACTAAGATCCCGAAGGATGAATTTTTGAGTGCCATTAAATTCATAATGAATTCTACTTACTTTTCTTTCAACAAAAAAACTTATAAACAATGCTTTGGCACTCCCATGGGTTCCCCTCTCTCTCCCATATTAGCAGACGTAGTCATGAGCGACCTTGAACAGTCTATTCTTAATTCTTTTGACTTTCAGTTCAATTTCTATTTCAGATATGTCGACGACATCATTATGTCCGCCCCAATAAATAAGGTTGATGATATTTTGAACAGATTTAACGACTGTCATGATAGACTAAAATTTACAATAGAACACTGCAACAATAATACTATTAGTTTTCTTGACCTCAATTTAATAATACAAGAAGGAAGTATCATCATTGATTGGTTCCATAAAAAAACCTTCTCTGGCAGGTTTCTATCTTACTACTCAGAACATCCATTTACACACAAAATAGGCACAATATATAATCTAATAGATAGGGCATTTCTATTGTCACATCCTACTTTCCACCAAAAAAACCTTCATTTATGTATCAGTCTGCTAATAAATAACGGTTATCCCCTTAACTTGATCTTTGACTGTTTGCATCGGAGAATTCACAAACACATTGCCACTATGAACAAATGTACGGGACTACATAATGATAACATCAGTATTACAAATAGACCTTACATTACATTACCTTATATCAAAAATGTTACTAGCAAGATCAGTGCTCATTTAAAAAGATCAGATTTAAATGTTGGGCTTAGATGCATCAATAAGCTGAACAATATCATTAAAGTACAGAAGGACAGAATTGATAAGACAGAGAGAAGTAATATCGTCTATAGAATTCAATGCAAAGACTGTGATGCATCCTATGTCGGACAGACAAAGCGACAGCTAAAGACCAGAATAAAAGAGCATAAATCCAATATTAGGTGTGATACCTCTAAACATTCTGTGATTACCACTCACATATTAGAACAAGATCATTCATTTGATTGGGAAAAAGTTTCAATATTGGACACAGAACACAACTACTCCAAGCGTTTGATATCAGAAATGTTACATATTAAATCACAGAATATGAGTATCAATTTACAAAAAGATACTGAGCAATTAAATGAAGCGTATCTGGAAATTGTATCTGAGCTTGTCAAATAATTTTATAACAATTGTTAGCAATAACAGAAAAATCACGTGTCCGTGTCATGACATGTATTGGTGAGCGCCGAGAAAAATCCTTGCTTTCCCCCTCTACGTGTTAAGATCCGTTTTTCGGTTGTAGTGATGACCTTTCTGTACATTGTCTCAGTCGCGTCTAAGATCGACAATTAGATAGACACACTTCTTAACAGATAACGATGTGGAATCCTATAGGTAACTGAATTCAAAAGATTTTCCACATTAAGTTTCATTCTTAATTAAATTAACTCTGAATTCTAAACATTATGACAAGTGATTTCAATATAAACAAATTTTTTTCTCAATTTTGTGACAGTAATTTTAACTTTGTTAACGGTCATCACTCCACGGAAACACTCAAACTGTTGGAGCTTTCAACATCTCCTTTACATGGCTTTGACTGCGGCATTCCCTTAACCACGAGATTGCTGTTGTATCTTATAGTTTTTGTCTATACTGTGTCTTAACTTCCACGACGTTCCATCGCTGAAGAGGGCTCCGTGAGCCGAAACATGTCCGAGTATGATGTTTTTATTCTAACTATGACGTTTTTTAATGTATAACTTATTAATTTTACTTCTTCTATATTTATTTATTTATCTTTACGTTTATTTTATTATGCTTTTATAACTATTTTAATTCTACAACTTTACTATGTTTTAAACCTTGTAATTTGTAACTCTAAGTTTTTTATATTATATGGCTCCAGAAAAAGGCTTTGTTTGTAACAATTTTTTTTGATTTATTCTATGGGGCCTTTGAATTGTATTTAATTTATGTTTTATTTTATAATATAATAATTATTGCAAAAATTGCAAAATCCATTATACATCACATCCATTACACATCACCGATCCATTACATATCACAAAATTCTATTAGCCGAGACTATAATATTCAGCTCTCCCTTAAAAGATTTTCGTGTTTTGTGAATGGATTTTCTCTCCACATTCGATGCAAACTGGATTCCTGGTTTTCCAAATTAGTACCACTGTATTACTTTTGCCTGTTTAAAATTAAAACACATGTGCTATATATTATTAATGGACGGCTTAAGAATAGGATGTTATTCTTACAGTAATCTTATCAAAATAATAGTTATCATGAAAAGACAATCACTCTTTAAGTTGAATTGATGCAAATGAAAAATAATATTTAAAAACATTATCTTGCATACTTACAATTAGTTGCATGAGTTGTTCCAGCACAGTATGTTGCATAAACATTGCAAAAATGTATTTTCAGTCCGTTTCACTGTAAAAGATACTGATTAGTGACTAGAAAGTGATTACGCTTATGTTGCATACACTTTTGCAATACCCAAAGAATTATTAAAAAATGTAATAAAAAACTTGCCTCTAATTAAAATGTGCTTTATTATGTACCTCTGAAAACTTTTTTGGTCCATTTTGTTAAAATAACTACATATGTACCTTCTTGTTTATTTACTTCGTAAAAAGAACAAATCTCGAAAATTCACCGATACTATATGATACTAAATACGATAATAAGATATTAATAGATATTAAGCAGTGATAAACACACGGTAGGTTAGAATATCTGTCATGTTTGTACATATGCAAAATACAGGACATAGAAGAATGTAGAATATAGAATAAAATATAGGATATAGTAAATCAAAATATAGAATATAGAGGTATGGAAAATAGAATGAATACAGAATATGGAATATAGAATTATGAAATATAGAATATAAAATAGAAAAAAGGATATTTTTATTATTTATTCATGTTTTTTCACATTGCTTACTGTGCATATAGAAAATGTGACGGATATCATAAACTCATGTCAGTTTAAGATATCTGTCGTATACACAATGGGCAACATAGAAAAATCTTGTACAATTTTCTTATTTTGCGCCATACAGGGTGTTCGCCAAACATCGGTCCACGCTCGTATAAATAGACTACGTTTACACGACAGCCTAAAGCCGATTTAATAACTACCGTAGTTAGAGAATTCTTGCATTCAATTGGTATATTCTTTTAGATCTAAAAAAATTTACCAATTGGATGCAAGAATTCATTAACTACGGTAGTTACTAAATCAGCTTTAGACTGTCGTGTAAACGTAGTCATTGATAGGGTGCAGTGAACTGAACATTAAGATCTTTCATCATTTTGCAATTTTTGCAATAATTATTATGTTATAATATTATTGAAATAATAATCTGTCGCATGACAAAAGTGTCGCTGGCAAATCTAAAACATATATTTCAAGGTTTAACTGCAAAATGCTCGTTTGCCAATCTTTTTAGATTATTTCAATAATATTATAATATAATAATTATTGCAAAAATTGCAAAATCCATTATACATCACATCCATTACACATCACCGATCCATTACATATCACAAAATTCTATTAGCCGAGACTATAATATTCAGCTCTCCCTTAAAAGATTTTCGTGTTTTGTGAATGGATTTTCTCTCCACATTCGATGCAAACTGGATTCCTGGTTTTCCAAATTAGTACCACTGTATTACTTTTGCCTGTTTAAAATTAAAACACATGTGCTATATATTATTAATGGACGGCTTAAGAATAGGATGTTATTCTTACAGTAATCTTATCAAAATAATAGTTATCATGAAAAGACAATCACTCTTTAAGTTGAATTGATGCAAATGAAAAATAATATTTAAAAACATTATCTTGCATACTTACAATTAGTTGCATGAGTTGTTCCAGCACAGTATGTTGCATAAACATTGCAAAAATGTATTTTCAGTCCGTTTCACTGTAAAAAATACTGATTAATGACTAGAAAGTGATTACGCTTATGTTGCATACACTTTTGCAATACCCAAAGAATTATTAAAAAATGTAATAAAAAACTTGCCTCTAATTAAAATGTGCTTTATCATGTACCTCTGAAAACTTTTTTGGTCCATTTTGTTAAAATAACTACATATGTACCTTCTTGTTTATTTACTTCGTAAAAAGAACAAATCTCGAAAATTCACCGATACTGTATGATACTAAATACGATAATAAGATATTAATAGATATTAAGCAGTGATAAACACACGGTAGGTTAGAATATCTGTCATGTTTGTACATATGCAAAATACAGGACATAGAAGAATGTAGAATATAGAATAAAAATATAGGATATAGTAAATCAAAATATAGAATATAGAGGTATGGAAAATAGAATGAATACAGAATATGGAATATAGAATTATGAAATATAGAATATAAAATAGAAAAAAGGATATTTTTATTATTTATTCATGTTTTTTCACATTGCTTACTGTGCATATAGAAAATGTGACGGATATCATAAACTCATGTCAGTTTAAGATATCTGTCGTATACACAATGGGCAACGTAGAAAAATCTTGTACAATTTTCTTATTTTGAGCCATACAGTGTGTTCGCTAAACATCGGTCCACGCTCGTATAAATGGATAGAGTGCAGTGAACTGAACATCCCACACAGCACATGTAAATTCCGAGAAAGTTCTGAGAATATCACAAAAGTATATTGCGTATGTTCTAGGAACATTCGAAATACATACTGCGATATACTGAGTATGTACTAAGAATGCTACTATGTCCGATTTTTCCTACTTCTCAGTACATACTGAAAATATCTTTTAGTATATAATAAGTATATCTATAGAATGTCTTGAGTATGACATTGGTATATACATAATATGTACTTATAATGTACTAATAATATACTCAAGATATTCTATAGATTAACTTATATTTTATATATAAATATAAATGATATATGTTACCGTAAACACCCCATATCCGTTTTTTCATACTTACTAGTAAAAATATGGAAATTTTGACTACTAATAATAAGTATACAGAAAAACAGATTTTGAATGTTTACAGTACTTACATATATATATATATATATATAATACCTATATAAATATATATTATATAATATATATAATCCATTTATATTTATATACTATATAAATGGATTATAGGTGTAAAATATTGACATTTTGTTCACATATAAAATCTTTTTATTCAAATTTCTTAAATGCTTAAGAACAACTCATACTGTTGCTGCAACAGTATGAGTACGTGAAGAACAATAATCTGCAACGCAGTATGAACCTCATAACCATTTCATCTCAAGTCAATAGCTGTATTTTCTATGCAGACATGTGTTTCGACGCCTATGAGTATAATGAAGTCTGGTTTTTTTCCAAATATGTTATAATATTGCACATATATACATATTAATAAAAGAAAACTTATTAGAACAAAATTGTGCGTGTTTTGAAAAATGAATAAATCTAAAAAATGCTACTTAAATTTGAAAAATGAATAAATCTAAAGAATAGCTACTTAAATTTGAAAAATGAATAAATCTAAAAGAATAACTACTTAAAATAAAAAGGACGGATAATCATCATTATAACCGTTATCAACAATAACTCAAAACAAATTATAAATTATAAAGATTCAAGAAAAGACAAGAAAAACTCAACAAAGTACTAGTTTAATCCTTTTCACTATTCAATATGTTTGTCTCTGCATACGCTCTTTGGCATGAGCCAACCATATTTTTATTGGAGCTGAAATCTGTTCATCTGTAGTATTAATGTGCAATTTTCTTACTGCACCTGAAAAAGTTTTTAAAACTGTTTGTGAATTATTGATAAATAAAATTTCTTTAATTTTTTTTTATTTTCAAGTTATAAAAATTGAAAAAAAAATTTCGACTTGATTTCTACAATATATCTATACAGATGAGCGTTTAAACCTATTAATATATATATAATAAAACAATTGGAACATTTCTAAGTAATTTAATAAATAAATAAGTTATAAATATTTGTAAATATATTTTTTGATTTGTGCAGAAATTATATAGCATCTAATAATAAAATAGAAAAATTGTTTTTAATTTTACTTACTCATAATAACTTTGCATATGTGCAATTTGGAAAAATTTTCTTTCTTTTTTGCTCCGTACCAACTATAATTCACGGCCAGTTCATTTGCAAAACATTTTTTCATAAGACGTATACAAGAAGTCCTCAGATCCTGGCATGTAACATGGACTAATTGTTTAACCTAAAATTGTTACAAAGAATGGAATTATTAAATATATAGATATTATAAGAAACTTTTATATAATAAAATTATCTATTCATGTAAAAATACTGTAAATATATATCAATTTAATTATTCTAAAAATTATATGATATTTTAATAAAAAGTCTACGAAAATTCTTAAAACATCTTTAAAGAGACATGATATAATTTAAAAAATAATATATAAAATTGCTAATGAGCAAAAGTTATAAATGTAAAAAAAACTTAATTATAATATTCAGATATTTATTAAATGATAAATGTTTCAGCCCATTTCCGACCATTCTCTTTATAAAAATAATTTAAACTAAAAATAAAACAAAAATATATAATTATCAAACGACATACTTTTATACCAGCATGCACCGAGATTTTTACTATATACTATTTTCTAACATATGTAGATAATTGTGTACTTTCTTTAATGCTAATTAATTGTAAAATTAACGCTTGTGTTCTGACTTCATATTCAATAATAATTTATATATTTTTTTATTTCTAGATTAAATATTGTTTTGAGAGTGGCCCAAAAACATTTATCATTAAATAAATACCTGAATATTAATTAGTTCTTTTTATTATTTAACATCCATTAACAATTGTGTGACTCTCAGTCGTTTTATATTATTTTTGAATTTATTAGATTTTTCTTATTTTTGTATATAATTTCATATTGTAACGTTGAAATACACAAGACATTTAACTTACCATTTCATTTCGGTATAATGAATCATTATTTAATTTGTTTTCCATTGATTGTAAATCAGTTTCAGTTTTTAACGGTAGATCTTGATATATATCTATTGTTTCTTTTTCTTTGGCTTCAAAAGTGTCGATTGAAATTTTCTTTAGAATAAGTTTTTGACATCTTTCTATAGAGTTTAGTTTTAATTCTAAACTTATAAGTTTATGGATGACAAATCGTTCGTACGGGTCAGATTCTATAAAAAATATTCAAAACATTTTGATTATATTTATAATTATATCTCAAACACAGCATGTATTTTCAAAAAATGTATAGAATAGAGAACAGGATGTTCTCTAAACATATTTTTTCAATATATGTACTATTGAAGATATATGTACAGATAAAATATTAAATATAAAAAATGTAAGATACATATGTGTGATGTAAGATGTATAAAAATAAAATATAAAATCTATATAATATATTAAAAAATACAAAAATGGTGTTAGAAAAATGTTAGGAAAAATAGTTCAAGAATAAATGTGTGGGTGTATATACTATATAATTCTGAACTATAATCAAGTAATTGAAATAGAAATAAAGAATTATACATATACACTAAAATATACAATATATATATATATATATATATATATATAATCGTAACTAAAATAAATGAAATTATGTGCATTATACCTTGCTTATTAATCAATGAATTTGATGATGATGCCTTGTTTTTCAATTGAATTGGCATGTTTGCATTAACTTCATCGACTTCATCACACAATTGTTCCGCGGATGCATCAAGCACATTTCCACTGCAATGCAGAGCTAAAAAAATACGTCGTTATATTATTCCAGCATAAGTTTGAAATAACTAAAAGAAATTATTTTTAAAAAATATTATATTTTTAAAATATATAAAAAATAATCATAACAAAATAAATGAAATTGTGCATTGTACCTTGCTTATGAATTGATAAATTTGACGATGTTTTATTTTCTAGTTGAATTGGAAATTGTACATTAACTTCATCGTCGGTTTCATCAAACGATTGTTCTACCGGTGCATCAATCAAATTTTTATTGCAGTGTAAAGCTGAAAATAAAATGTATAATAAAATTTTTATTAAATTATAAATGTTTATATAATAGTTTAATAATTATAATGAATAAGTTAAAATCATACATGAATCATCTGTTCCTTTTTCTATATTTATGTTTATGTTTGCAAACTTCTTTATGTTGCTTCTTTGTGTTGCTGTATATTTTCTTTCCAAATTATTAACATCTGTAATTCATAAACGGTGTTCTATTATTAAAATATTTTCTCTACTTAAATCTATTATTGTTATTTTTATATTATTATTAGATCGTACTTACTTTTTGATGCATTTTTTGTAATTTTTGATGTTTTACTGGTTTCTGCAGTCATCGAATGCTTGTTTGGAAACTTTGGAATTTCTGAGACTTGTATCATTTCGTCTAATGATTCATCAGTATCGTTACTTGTTTCGTCAACAATTTTAGCGGCTCTAATTTTTCTCGACCTTTTTAAATTTTCTTCTATATCAGGGCCAGAGTTAATGTCGGATAATTCTTCGGCATCTTTTAACTTTTTCCTTGCCACTCCATAGTTTTCTGAAAAAAAATTTTTAAATAAAACTTAGTAAATAATACAAATTTAATTAAATTAATTTAATTTAATTTAATTTAATTATATTTTCTTATATTACAAAATAGCTACATATATATAATGGCGGCCAGCTATATTTAATAGATCGTAATTACGATTTTAACATAAAAAATTGAAATTTATGAAATGTGAGACATTAATTTTTTTAAAGGAATCTTGTTTAAAAAAATAAATGGTTCACATTTCATAAATTTCAATTTCAAAAAGTTGGTCACCACTGTATATTTATTGTAAAAGAATATTTCAGAATAATAAAAAAATAACATTACTTACGAAATGTTCCATATATTTTTCGAATAGGATGCTCCAACCAAGTATATTCTGGCTCCTCCCTCAATTTAACTGCTTTATCATACCGCTTGTTGTTTGTAAAATTTGGCCAAAAAGCTTTCTTTAAGTCTCCACTTAACCAATTATTTGGTATAACTTGTAGTCCATCTTCGAATTCCACGATTGCATAAAATTTATCAGTCATTTCTGTGTCAATGAATATTAATTACTTCATTGTGTATTAATGGAAAAACTGCGTATTTAACATTTTCATATGGTAATTTGACATATTTTTTTATCACATTTTTCAATGGCCATGATTTCAAATCTGATAATGATTTTACGGAATAAATCCCAAGCAACGATGATGAGCAAGGCATATTAAATAAATCTTCCTTTTTCAAAAATTCGCGTCCAATAATAACTGGAATATTTTGTTTTTTGCAGTGTGCCACGTTTTCAATACATACTTGTTCCGATTCGTTCGTGAGAACAGCTGATCGTCAGCTGACGATCCGGTTATTACCGGTTCTCGAGACAAACACAAGAGAGGAGAGTGCGAGAAATCCGTAACCCGCTACGACCTGTCAGCGTGCTTTGTTTTCGCTGACAGTTCGTTGTCGGTGTGAGACTTTCGGATTTAAAAGTCAGTCTTGCGACGACTGTCCAAGATCACGCATCGCAGTTCAGATAATCGAAAACGGTCTCAGCTCGCAAGTCTCGCGGTTGAACACCGGTGTCTTCGGTCATCGACAATCTAAGTCTCGCGTCGCGAGAACCGCTCCGTCGCTTAGGGTCTTCTCGTCGAGATACCCTGCAACTCGGATCCGATCGCTCGTGGTCCGCGTCCGTTCCTATCGACGAGGACGTGATTTCTCCGTGGACTTTACCGCGAATTTGTTCATGCCCTTGTACCGGCGACGTGTGACCGATCACGGACATCCTCGCTTCCGCCTTGCGGGCCTGAAACAGCCGGAGGAAAAGACCAGCCGATGACCAGGCGTCAGTTCCGTGGAAGATTTCGGGAAGCATTCTTTTCATAGAGAACCCAGTGTTGCAGCCGTTAACCGCTGACTATTTGAAGTGTTCCTCGAGGAATTATTATGGTCGAGTGTCACACGTCGACCGCGAACGTTGTTGTGTTTATTCAGATTAAAGACTTTGTGTTATTATTCTCGGCCTACTTAAGTTTTTCCACCTTGAAAGATTTCCACTTCATTTTCGTTTCGTCCTATAGCGGATTCAAAGATCCGCGTCACGCACTTCGCGTGCTCAGCGCTGGGCAGAGCTGGCTTTCTGCACTCGGGTGGCATTACGCCATCGTGCATCTCTCAACAAAGTTGATGGTCCTTCGAGCCGGATCGTGCATGTGCGTGTAGGATCTCGTGAGTGATTGACTCCTTTTCAATCGGTGAACCTTCTACCATGGCTGATCTCATCGAAAGACAAGGCACGCTGCAGCGTTCCATTGAGCGAGCGACGGAGAACTTTAAGAAGATTGGCAAGGCGAATTTCACCCCTGCCAAAGTTCGCCATCGGATTTCTCTCCTTAAGGACACATGGCGTTAATATCAGGACGGACACGCTCTTCTACTGAAGTCTGTGCCCGCCGCTTCTCGCAATACCATGGACTATTTCCGAGAGAATCAGCTGGAGATCGTCGAGGACATCTACCAATCCACTGGGGATTATCTGGCCGAGTGTTTGGAAAATCTGGAGCCAGCCGTTAGCCAGAACCAATCGCTTGATAGCAGTTTGTCGCGTGCGGACGCATCCGCGTTATCGTTGTCTCATCTTCCGCCAATCAAGCTTCTGCCGTTCGACGGAAATTTCTCCGAATGGGAGACGTTCCGCGACCGTTTCAATACTCTTATAATACAGAATCGCGCACTAACGGATTTCGCGCGCATGCATTACCTCGCGTCTTCATTAAAAGGTCGTGCGTTTGATTCGATTAATACCTTGGCAATAACCGCGGATAATTTTACGATTGCTTGGGAGACGTTGACGCAGCGATTCGAGAACAAACGACGTCTCCTATCTTCTCATTTTTCTACGTTACTCGGATTGTCGGTCATTCCCAAAGAATCAGCCTCGAGTCTTCAAGCGTTGGTTGACCAAGTCAACAATACAGTTTCGTCTATGAAAAATCTAGGTCGCTCGTCAAGCGATCTGTGGAATGATTTCCTTGTTTATTTGACCGTACAAAAAATCGATTCCGCATCTCGGAAGGCCTGGACACTCAAGACCAGTGACTCCGACTTGCCGCCAACGTTTGAGGAGTTGGGCAACTTCATGTCGCACCGAATTCGCGCGCTCGAGGAGTGCTCCTCACCTACAACCGCGAAAGACCAGAAGTCGTCTGGTTCATCTCGCGTTACCGTAGCCACCGCGTCCGCTACCGCGCTATCCGCTTGTCCGTTGTGCAAGGCGCGTCATTTTATTAACGCATGCGCCAAGTTCACCGCTCAGAATCCGACCCAGAGACGTGAGACCGTCAAACGGCTGAAACGCTGTTTTAATTGTTTGAGTGCATCGCACTCTGTTCAAGAGTGCAAAAGCAAATATTCTTGTCGTTCGTGCAGCAAACGACATCACTCGACGCTGCATCTCGATTCTGTTTCGGATTCTGAGTCCAACAATGCGGCTCCTCAAGCGAAAGAGTCGCCGCCTCAAGAATTGTCCACGAACGTCAAAGTCAATTCGTTATTGACATCTGCGCTTCCGCGTTCGCGAGCGCAGGTCCTTCTGGCCACCGCGCGCGTTCGAGTTCACGCCGCGTCCGGCCGCTCCATCGTCGTGCGTGCCCTGCTCGATCAGGGCTCCGAGGCCACGTTCATCTCAGCCACGTTGGCTCATACATTGCGCGTCAAGCGCATTCGTATGCCAGTTTCTATCTCCGCGGTAGGTGGGACGCAAGTCTGCACGGTGCGGCAAGCCGCAGATATCAATATCGCTCCTATCTCGTCTACCTCTTCCTCATTGTCCACACTAGCTCTCATCCTTCCGTCGCTCACTTCCTATGCTCCAAAACGCTCTGCCGACCACTCGGCCCTTTCGCATCTGGCTAACTTGGAATGGGCTGATGCCGATCCGACGAGCCCAGATCCCATCCAGATTCTTATTGGTGCGGATCTCTACAGCGACGTGATCCTCGAGGGTGTTCGGAAGGGAGAGCCCGGATATCCCGTCGCTCAAAATTCTATTTTTGGCTGGATCATCTCAGGTTCTCTTCCCTTGAAGACGGACCCGTCTTCATTACATATTACCGTGCATCATTGCACGTCCTTAAAACCGTTGTCTGATGACATTCAGAAGTTCTGGGAAACGGAGGAGTTTCCTCCGTCTCAAGTTATCTCGCCCCTTGACGAGCAATGCGAAAATCATTTTCGCGAAACGCATTCTCGAACTGCTGGCGGACGCTATGTCGTGCGTCTACCCTTTAAAAGGCCCCCACCCATCGATATCGGGAAATCGCTGCAGTCCGCCGATCGCATGCTTCAAACATTGTTTCGCCGTTTCCAATCTCAGCCCATTCTGCGACAAGAATACCACGCCTTCATGCGCGAGTACGAAGAGCTCGGCCATATGCGTCGTGCTCCGGAAATGCCATCACCGTTGCAACGCGTGTACATTCCGCACCATCCTGTTTTTCGTGCCGAGAGCATTACCACTCGTTTACGCGTAGTTTTTAATGCCTCGTGCATCTCTTCGAACGGATCCACTTTAAACGATCATCTGCTTGCTGGTCCTAAATTGCAAACGGATCTTCCGTCAATCATTCTGCAATGGCGTCAATTTCGCTTCGTGTACACGGCGGACATTGCAAAAATGTACCGGCAGATTCTAGTGGATCCTCGCGATCACGACTACCAACGCATTCGGTGGCAACCCGACTCCTCTGACAGTCCATGTGACTATCAATTACACAGCCACACAAAAAAAAAAAATTTCGACGCAGATGGTGAGATTATGATTACTATATGTTTTTCGGGTCGCTGAATCCGAATCCGAGGTCAGTTTTACTCCTGCACGTCAGGGTTTTGACATAACCTCAAAAAACATAGTAAATTTGAATTTTCTAAACATAAATAAAAAGCAAATAACAGATTTGTAGTATTTTAATCATTTTCTTTTTTCGAACTATATCGAGTTCTTTTCTCCTCAAAAGATCGATGCAATGTTTTACGTTTTCTACCTTCCTTCGGTAAGTCTCTTTTCATATTCCAGCAGAAATCTGCCATCATATGTTCGTCCCATTTTCCCTGATAGCGAGTTTCCATAACTTTTATGTCTTGATGAAAATCATATCAATGTTACTCGGACAACAATCAGGATTTACTAAATATCCTTGCTATTTATGTTTGTGGGATAGTAGAGATAGAGCAAAGCATTACGAACAAAGAAATTGGCCTGTAAGAGCATCGTTGACCACTGGTTCATATAACATCATTCACAAGTCGTTAGTAGATCCATCAAAAATTCTCATCCCTCCCCTTCACATAAAGCTTGGTCTGATGAAGCAGTTCGTTAAAGCTTTAGATAGAACAGGTAAATGTTTTCTATATCTCCAATCGAAGTTTCCAAAACTTTCTGAGGCAAAAGTGAAGGAAGGAGTATTTGATGGACCACAAATTCGCAAGCTGTTCAAAGATGAAAATTTTACTAGTATAATGAACGGACTTGAGAAAAAAGCTTGGCTTAGTTTCAAAGACGTGGCACACAATTTTTTGGGAAATACAAAAAGTCCACAGTATGAAAAAATTGTTAATAATATGGTAAAAAACTTCGAAAAACTAGGTTGTTTGATGAATTTGAAATTACATTTTTTGCACTCACATCTTGACGAATTCCCCAACAACCTAGGAGATTTTAGCGAAGAACAAGGGGAACGTTTTCATCAAGACATAAAAGTTATGGAAACTCGCTATCAGGGAAAATGGGACGAACATATGATGGCAGATTTCTGCTGGAATATGAAAAGAGACTTACCGAAGGAAGGTAGAAAACGTAAAACATTGCATCGATCTTTTGAGGAGAAAAGAACTCGATATAGTTCGAAAAAAGAAAATGATTAAAATACTACAAATCTGTTATTTGCTTTTTATTTATGTTTAGAAAATTCAAATTTACTATGTTTTTTGAGGTTATGTCAAAACCCTGACGTGCAGGAGTAAAACTGACCTCGGATTCGGATTCAGCGACCCGAAAAACATATAGTAATCATAATCTCACCATCTGCGTCGAAATTTTTTTTTTTTGTGTGTGGCTGTGTTATTAACGGTCACGTATGGCATGACCTGCGCGCCGTACCTAGCTTTGCGCGTCTTGCAATGCCTAGCCGACGATGAAGGTGCTCGTTTCCCTCTTGCCGCTCCGATCATTCGTCATCAAATCTATGTTGATGACGTATTGTTCGGTGATCATCATCTCGAGACGCTCCGCGGCAAACGCGATCAACTCATCTCTCTTCTTCGCTGCGGTCATTTCGAGTTGCGTAAATGGGCGAGTAATACCGCTGCGCTCCTCGAGGACATCGATCCGTCGGATCACGGGCTGGCTTGTAGCAAATCTCTGGCGACTGACGAACGAGTAAAAGTTCTCGGCATCGTCTGGACCCCCGCGCTCGATCATTTTCAATTTAAAGTCGCGGTCGAAAGTATAGTTCCGAATAGCAAACGCGCCATTCTCTCAGTCATTGCCAAATTATATGATCCTCTCGGGTGGGTCACCCCTGTGACCGTGTCGGCAAAAATCATTCTGCAGCAGTTGTGGCGTGCACAAAGTGGTTGGGATGATCCGATCCCTGCGTCTATCTTCACCAGGTGGCAGAAGTTCTATAACACGCTGTCGCAATTAAACCAGGTTTCTTTCGCTCGATGGACCGGAGCGCAACCAAATGCGAGCCTTGAATTGCACGGTTTCGCCGATGCCTCCACTCAAGCTTATGCCGCGGTCGTTTACTTGAAAACAACGACTTCCGCCGGCACTGTCTCCATCTCCCTTCTTGCCGGAAAATCCAAGGTAGCTCCGATCACACCTCTCACCGTTCCGCGCCTTGAATTGTCAGCCGCGCTCCTTCTCTCTCGATTACTCCTTTTCATTCGCAATTCTTGCGACCTGCGCTCCGTGCCATGCACAGGTTGGACGGATTCGACCATTGTCCTCACATGGCTCCGGTCTCATCCATCGCGATGGACCACTTTCATCGCGAACCGTGTCGCTAAGATTCAGTCCGCTTTACCGGATACGGTATGGCGTCACGTGCCAACGACATTCAATCCTGCGGACTGTGCCTCGCGCGGTCTCCATGGGGATGAACTGCTCAAGCACTCCCTATGGTGGAACGGTCCTTCGTGGTTGTGTTCGCCATCTTCGGAATGGCCAGCAGAGCCCTCCCCGCTTCTCACTGAACCTCCTGGTGAAACGAAGGTACAAACATTTCATGCGGCTGCTCCATCGGCGCAATGGGATCTCTCCACGCGATTTTCTTCGTGGCTCAAATTGATTCGCGTCACAGCATATATGCTCCGATTTATTAATGCGTGTCGTCGCAGTGCAAAATCTGCCGCCGATGTTCCGGCAAACTCTTATATTCTCTCTGGCGCGGAGTGTACTATCGCCGCTCGATTCTGGTACAAGTTCGTTCAATCGGCCGTCTTCCCCGAAGAACGTATCGCGCTGCGCGCCGGTCGCCGCATCGCCTCCAAAAGCCCCGTCGTCTCGTTGAATCCATTCGTGGATGATGATGGCGTTTTGCGGGTATGGGGGCGCCTCCGCAACGCTCCACTCCCGTACGATGTACGACACCCTATCTTGCTCGCCCCTCACTCGATTGTGCGATTAATCGTATCGCATCGGCATGAAAAGGCGTTGCACGGGGGGACGCAGTTGACTCTTAGCATTTTGCGGAAGGAGTTTTGGATCCTTCGCGCCCGGGACGTCGTAAAATCTGTTATTCATGCATGTCTTCCATGCGTACGAGAACGAGCGTCCATTCCCCGCCAATTGATGGGACCTCTCCCGTCAATTAGAGTGTCACCTCCTCCGAGATGTTTCGCTCATTGTGGCGTTGATTACGCCGGACCCCTCCAGGTTCGAGCGTCTGCGGGGCGAGGAATCAAATCCTTTAAATCATACATCGCTCTTTTCATTTGCTTGGCGACTCGAGCTATCCATCTCGAGCTAGTAGGAGACTATTCCACCGATGCGTTCATTCGAGCTTTCAATCGGTTTTGCTCTCGACGAGGACTCCCTCAGTCGATATATTCCGATAACGGAACAACATTCGTGGGTGCTGACCGGGAATTATCGTCCGCATACCAAAGTGCTCTTCGGGATCCGGCTTTCTTGAATCGAACCGCCAGCGAGAAAATTGAATGGCATTTCATTCCGCCTTCCGCACCGCATTTCGGCGGCTTGTGGGAGGCCGGCGTGAAAAGCGTAAAACATCATCTCAAACGAGTTCTAGGCAGTCATACACTGTCGTTTGAGAATCTGACCACTCTTCTTTGCCAAATCGAGGCTTGTCTAAATTCGCGTCCGATTGCGCCGTTATCTGACTCGTTCGATGACTATCAATTTCTTACACCCGGCCACTTTCTCATCGGTGCATCCCTCGCAGTGCCTCCTGAGCCATCGCTTCTAACGCTTCACGAAAATCGTTTGTCACACTGGCAATTGATTCGCCAGATGACCGAACGATTCTGGAAGCTGTGGTCCGACGATTACATTAATACGCTTCAACAGCGAAGCAAATGGCGAAAAGTGCACCCTGACGTCTCTGTCGGGAAACTCGTTCTATTGCGAAACTCCCTTCTCCCTCCATGTAAATGGGAGTTGGGACGCATAACCCGACTACATTCAGGGCCGGATGGCCTGACTCGAGTGGTCACAGTAAAAACGGCGGCTTCAGAATACGTCCGTCCGATCGGAAAATTGTGTTTCCTCCCGATCGACGCTCCTGCTTCCGATGAGTAAGTCAGATGTTATCCTCAAATCTGGCTCCTTTCCTATAAATCTTTCCTCTTCCTTGTCCTTTATTCCTTCTTAGTCTTCAACCCTTCATTCATTCAAATTATTCGTTGCATCGTCGTGAAGATTGCGCGAGGGCCTGCGTTCGCGACCGCGTACCGCGTTCCGCGTATCTGCGCTTTGCCTTTCCTTTATTTTATTTTATTTTGTCTTCCTTTGAACGCGTTGTGCATTTTGTTTCATTTTCTTTTATTTTTCATTTCATTGTCAAGACAGACGTCTCGCGTCGGTCAGTCACCCGTTATAATTCATGTGTCTACGTCGCGCTCTCATCTCTCGTGCTGATTGTCTACATTAAATTCCTCGCTGTCGCGACATTCCGCTTTCGATCCGGCAAGTTTTCTCTCCTCCTTTGAAACGACGTTTCAAGGCGGGCGGTATGTTCCGATTCGTTCGTGAGAACAGCTGATCGTCAGCTGACGATCCGGTTATTACCGGTTCTCGAGACAAACACAAGAGAGGAGAGTGCGAGAAATCCGTAACCCGCTACGACCTGTCAGCGTGCTTTGTTTTCGCTGACAGTTCGTTGTCGGTGTGAGACTTTCGGATTTAAAAGTCAGTCTTGCGACGACTGTCCAAGATCACGCATCGCAGTTCAGATAATCGAAAACGGTCTCAGCTCGCAAGTCTCGCGGTTGAACACCGGTGTCTTCGGTCATCGACAATCTAAGTCTCGCGTCGCGAGAACCGCTCCGTCGCTTAGGGTCTTCTCGTCGAGATACCCTGCAACTCGGATCCGATCGCTCGTGGTCCGCGTCCGTTCCTATCGACGAGGACGTGATTTCTCCGTGGACTTTACCGCGAATTTGTTCATGCCCTTGTACCGGCGACGTGTGACCGATCACGGACATCCTCGCTTCCGCCTTGCGGGCCTGAAACAGCCGGAGGAAAAGACCAGCCGATGACCAGGCGTCAGTTCCGTGGAAGATTTCGGGAAGCATTCTTTTCATAGAGAACCCAGTGTTGCAGCCGTTAACCGCTGACTATTTGAAGTGTTCCTCGAGGAATTATTAAGGTCGAGTGTCACACGTCGACCGCGAACGTTGTTGTGTTTATTCAGATTAAAGACTTTGTGTTATTATTCTCGGCCTACTTAAGTTTTTCCACCTTGAAAGATTTCCACTTCATTTTCGTTTCGTCCTATAGCGGATTCAAAGATCCGCGTCACGCACTTCGCGTGCTCAGCGCTGGGCAGAGCTGGCTTTCTGCACTCGGGTGGCATTACGCCATCGTGCATCTCTCAACAATACTATAGCACCGCAATTTAAACCACAACAATTATCTGCATGTGAGCCAGTTTTAAATGTTATTCCGTTGACATATTTGATAATTTTATATTGTGGATTATTGCAGTCAAGTAAAAGTGGACCATCGTCATGTAATGTAATTAAAGTGGGATGTATCAGGATAGAATCTGACAAATTAGTCAATGTACTTAATCTATTTGATGTACTTAAATTTTCTTTTTCAATACATCTTCGTATTACTTGTTCCAAAGATTTTTCTGCTTTTCTGAGGTATTTTTTAAACACTTGCATGTGATTCTCAAATCTAAACGCACTAAAATTGTCGAGTGGTCCAAATTTTTTTACATCGTCAACAAGATGTATGAGACTATGAATATTATGCGACACGTTTTGTACTCCATAAATCTTGATAAATGTTTTGATAAAAAAAAGAATCATATCTTGTGCGTACGATAAGTGTTCATCATACAAAGTTTTTGAACACAAGATTCTAATAATAACATGCAATGTCATAAAATGGGTGTACACACTTTTTTTCAATATTGAGTTGAAAGCCAATGGACCTGTATACAACAATATTTGTCTATATTCCGTAGCTTTCCATAATTTAATGTAATCTAATTTCCGTGGCTTTCTTACGAATTCTACAGGTATCGATGGCTTTAATTGAATTGTTAGACGTGTTGATATTTCTTCAATGGCTCTATGTTGTAGCCGATAATAGAATTCTCCATTCAACCATAAATACATTAATTTCCGCATAATTCCCAAACACACTAGGTGCATATAATCCATGGGAACATTTGTAACTGGTTTGAAATGAGGTATTTTGAGTAGACTGCATGTTATATCTGGTTTATGATAACTGTCATCAATTTTGTGAATAAAATCATTATCTGATCTAATTGGTGCATCAATTTGTGGGAAGCATATACGATTTCCGACATATTCTCCTTCTGTTGTGCATTTAGTGCAACTTGAATATCCGGAATGCCCTTTTACACATAGCATAAATGCTTTTGCCGGTGTATCACATATTAATGCTTCTATTCTGCATTGTATATTACGATTATTGATATATATTCCATTTTCACACATTTCTGCAGCCTCGTTCACAAAATCATTTAAAAAATCATTAACACTTGCAGGTTTTTCAGTTCCATGATAAATTCCTATTGTAAATACATTATTATATGGAAAAATTGAACCAAGTATGGGCCAAAATTGTTGTTGTGATGATTTTGAGAGTGGTAATCCATCGACATTAATAGCAATTTTTATACTGCTTCCAATATTGTTTTTCATGGAGGTTAATATATTCAACATAGACTTTTGCAATCCAAAATGATAGTAAATTCCTGGCTGTACTATACGTATATCTTGTTTTCTCGGAGTTTTCAAAAGTGAACGTGCATCTACAGATAATGATGAAAAACATGAATGTTTTTTTAATCTTTGAAGTAATGCTTTTAAAGCCGTATGTGAAATTTGATGTTGCACAGCCCAGATAGCAAGATCATTTTTCAAATTGTCACCTGTTACATCTGCATCTTCAGATGCTAAATCAGTTTGCGATTCATAAGAATCGCTAACAGAGGACTGTTGCATGTTCAATACATTGTTACTACTTTCGTTCCACTCGTGAACATTATAATCTTCGATTACAGCATTTTCAGCAGCTTGAATGTTTTTTACTTCTGAATTTACTTTAGAAACATTTTCCAAATGTTCTGTGTATTTATAAGTAATGTTACTATATGACGCTGTAGTCGTATTTAATAAAGCATCGTAAACAATTTTGGATTCTTGTACGGCTAATCTTTTTAAATGTCGTTTTGACACACATGCAGCGTCTTTTCTTGAACGCTTTTTATTCATTTTTTTTCTTTTCTGTTAACATATTGAAACTGATAAATATATTAACTATAATATATAATTTAATATTTAATTATTACGTCGATATTACACATTATCATCACATCGCACGCACGTCGCACACGCACGCGCGCGCACGCACGCACGCACGCAGCACGTAACGACCGCGCACGCGCACGCACGCACGCACGCACGCACATATTAATAAAATTGATGTTATAAAATAAAATATTGCTGTTAAAATTATCAAAATATAATATTATTGGTAAAATTGTAATTATACAGGGTGTCCTATTTAAAAGAATACATTGGAATATCTGAAGGGAAAGTATTTTAGAGAAAAATATTTCAAACAAAAAAGTTGTATGGCTTCAAGAGGGATATAAAATAGTGAGCAAAATTTGATTCTTTGGATAATTCTCTGAAGGTTACATAAAGGTCAATTTCTTAAATGGGTTTTACTATTATATTTTTACTGAATATTTTTGTAGCTTACCTTATAAGAACTTTCCAAAATACTAAAGTATTTTTTGAGTTATATAAAGCTTGAAATCTACAATTTTTTAACATATAATGTAAAATATTTTGCAAAATATTCTTAAATATTTTAATAATCTAATCTTAATATTTTTATGCATGGAATAATGAGAGACTAATCAATTGGTGTAAAGAAAACACACAGTTGCTTTTAAGAAAAAGTACGCAGCTGCAAATTACTTGTTTAAAAAGCAACTGT
This sequence comes from Crematogaster levior, assembly GCA_901521435.1. NCBI lineage: Eukaryota > Metazoa > Arthropoda > Insecta > Hymenoptera > Formicidae > Crematogaster > Crematogaster levior. The sequence continues at coordinate 84,752 of CABEGB010001124.1, forward strand.
TTTTTTTTACATGAATATATTGATCTGATTATTCTGTGTATAAAAGTATTAAGATATATAAGACTATCGAAAACTGAAAGTTTCCCAAGATATTTTATATTTTGTCAAAATATTGTAAACTTTAACAAAAATACTTAATTAATAAAAAATAACTTAATAAAAATGTTTTGGGGAACTTTCAAAATAAGCTGCAAGAATATGCTATAAAAATTAGAGATTCCATTTAAGAAATTGAAAATTTTTTTGTCTCCTTCAAAATAATTATCTAAGATCAAATCAATGGCACCATCTTATATGTCCCTCAAACAACTTTTGTCTAAAACCTTTTTCTCTAAGATGTTTTCTTGAGCAGATATTCCAGTGTATCCTTTTAAATGAGATATTTTGTTTACCTGAAATATCTCCGATTATTTTTAAAGATTACAATTTAAATAAAATATAATAATTTTTAATTTTTTAAATATTTAAATATATTTTATGTTTTATTTATTTATTTATCATTTGCTTTATTATTTATTTCATTAAATTTATTTTATTATTTATTTTATACTTATATAAATATATTTCATACTTAAATATATAAATACACATACACATAATAAAATAATACATAAATAAAATAATAAATAGTACAATAAAAATAAGAAAATAATCAATTCATTTACCCACCTTATAACTTTTAATATTGTAGCCAAAAATTATGTACAGTTCAAAATTTTCAGAAAACTATTTCTCATTATTTTTGAAAATCTTATTAAAAATAAAAATTAAATTTTTGAAATTTTAGTTTCAAATTTATTTTGCCTCTAACATTAGTATTAATTAGTACTTTTTAGTTAAATTATATACATAATTATATATATTTGATACGTAAACATTTTTGTAAAATATAAAATAATTTAGTGTAGTAAAGTGAATTTAAATAAGACTTATAGTAATTTTAAATCGTTTTTACAAATAATTGCAATAACAGCTAGTTTGCTTACACTAAAAAATATCATTAAAACTTACTTTTTGTTGTGATTTGTTGAGTCCGCAGTTTATATCACCTTGTTTTTATATTTCCTCGTGTTCGGATCGCTCACACTTGTACATAGTTATTAAGTTTCGTAGTTTGGTATTGCTTAGTTGATTTCCTTGTTGTATTATATATTAGTTGCGTGTTAGTTGATAAGTTTAGTTTTAGTTGATTTTGCATGTTTTGCGTTATGCCTAATAAATCGGCCGAAGCGGCGATCTGGCAGCAGTAGATGAGCGACTTATCGGTCCTGGTGCTGCCATCGATCATCGCGGGCCGGTAATCACTTTTGGCGAACGGGGTACTGTCTGCGGGACTTTTGCAGAGACACCCCGAGCCGCGACACTTGCCGTAAAGTCGCCGTACCGATCACACGCTTCTCAAGATTAGTGCGCATTGTCTGCCTGCTTGCTTGCTTGTGCTTTGCCAATTTTGGGTCGCCTGCTTGCTTGTGCTTGTGCTTGCCGTCCGGATCGCTTGCTCCCTGGTGCTTGATGCTTGCCGTTTGGATCGGAGCCAGAGCTGGGTCAGATCTGAGGGAAATCGTGGAGGATTGGCCGGCACTACGGTGAGTCGCTACAATTGCTTATTTATCTTGCATGCTATTGCACTTCGTCGATAACTGCCGGATCGCCGGTTCGCGCTCTCAACGTCGAACGCGCCGCCGCTTATCTTTGCATTCTAATAGCAATTTCGCCTCCGGCGGGATAATCGAGACCCCCGCCGAACACCTCGTTTTAAATATACATATATTGCATATATCCCACCTATATATGTATATATATGTATACAATTTTCTTACTTCACAGAAACTATTAGATCATGAAGTTGATAATAATGTTCTTTTTGTGCGAATGCTGTAACATATAATAATAATTTCACATAAAAATACATATTTTTGATAAATTAGCAGCATATAAATGAATGTGCCATATACATATAAAATTATATATTATTAACATTGAGCTCTAAAATTACACATAATATATAAACTTAAATATTTACATTTATATTTTTAACTGATTTGAAAACATTAATATATATTTTTATATATATTTGTTATTTAAATCAATGCAAAGATGTGATTATAAATTTTACATGTAATATAATTAAAAAATTAAATTTTTAAAGTTTATAATTGTCATAAATAATTTTATGTCTGTACAGAACATTCTGTATACATACAAAGTGTCCCAAAAGTCATAAATTTAAGAGCTCGTTAATAATGTTTTTAAGTAAAAAATGTCAATAAACTTATATTTGATTATCATAATGTTACTGACATTCAAAACAGTTTTATTAATGCTAGGAATTCCATGATTTATCGTATTGTAATAACTCCATATAATAGTTCTGCTAATCGAAGATAAGTTTATATTGACATTTTTGACTCACAAAAACATTAACAAATCTTTAAACTTAACTATATATCTTTTGGGACATCCTGTATATTTTAAATCACATGTAAAGATATAACTATGTAAAGATATAATTATGAGATATAAATATATGTATATATGATAATAAAAAATCATATAAGATACGTAGCATTCCCTGTTGCTTTAGTATGGTATAAACAATGGAATGAATTATATTGATGAGCTGTGTACATAAGAAATAAAAAAACAAGACAAAATGTAAAAGAAATATCAAAATGTTAGTTTTTTATTACAAATTATTTATACACACCTTGCTATACGCAATATTCCAGTTGTATATGTGTGTCTTTCCTATGTAGATTGTTTGCAAAAAATAAATTTATATTATGCTTTTTACATGGCAATACTGCAACACAGATAAGAATAAGTATTTTTAATCTTATTTAATAAACTTATGAGAAAATGAACTATATTGTGAGGTTAATTTGCATTTTTGAGGTTAATATCGTAATTCCTAAGTATTAATAAAAAATATGATAAATAAAATTTAGCTTATTTATAAAATACCTTTTATATTTAATTTATTTGAGAATAAGAAGTATTACCTGCGATTATAATCACAATCGTATCACAAACGTAGCAAAGAATTACACGTTACACGTCACACGTACGTCGTCAGTGAAGAAGGAAAAGACTTCTTCTTCCTTTTTAGCAAAAATCAGCAGTTTTACTGAGTGCTGATTAGGCTGCCAGATTATCTTCTTTAAGAGGTTGAAATGAGTATAAGTTCTTAATAGTCCGTATATACAACGGAACGGTAGAAAGAAAAATTTATTTTAGATGAAACACAACGTGTTCTGAACGTGTTCTGAACGTGTCGGTTATTGTCCTGTGGCAACTAGAAGGAAAAGACAAATGACGGCAATAGCGGAAATTACGTATCCAAAAAGGCATACATATCCGCTCATAAGTAAAAATGCACGTAATTCAATAGTATATTATGAGAATATACGAAAAATAATATACTATAAAAGATATTAAAAGTAAATTCTGAGAATATACGAGAATATACGAAAAATAATATACTACACAAAATGTTCTGATAATATCCTGAGAATATACGAAAAATAATATACTACACAAGATATTATAAAGATGTTCTCAGTATATTACGTACAGTACGTACATTCACAGAATGAGTATAGAATATTCGTACAATATCATGTGCTGTGTGGGATTAAGATCTTTCATCATTTTGTAATTTTTGCAATAATTATTATATTATAATATTATTGAAATAATCTAAAAAGATTGGCAAACGAGCATTTTTCACAGTTAAACCGTGAAATGTATGTTTTAGATTTGCCAGCGACACTTTTGTCATGCGACAGATTATTATTTCAATAATATTATAACATAATAATTATTGCAAAAATTGCAAAATGATGAAAGATCTTAATGTTCAGTTCACTGCACCCTATCTATTTATACGAGCGTGGACTGATGTTTGGCGAACACCCTGTATGGCGCAAAATAAGAAAATTGTACAAGATTTTTCTACGTTGCCCATTGTGTATACGACAGATATCTTAAACTGACATGAGTTTATGATATCCGTCACATTTTCTATATGCACAGTAAGCAATGTGAAAAAACATGAATAAATAATAAAAATATCCTTTTTTCTATTTTATATTTTATATTTCATAATTCTATATTCCATATTCTGTATTCATTCTATTTTCCATACCTCTTGTTGTGTATGTGTCACTAATCAATGAATGTGCACTGGGTTGATAATAAAATAGTAGAGGTAGTTTATTGCGTAGCTCGTACATCAACAGGTCGGATCAGTCTGTACGTCCCATGCGTTCCCTGTGCAAGCACACACGCGTTACAAAAACTCGCAAGTTTGGGACTGCGTCAACTGGTCACGTGACTATCGCAAGGCTGATTCGCATGTAATACCTTAAAGCTTCATTCGCTTATGGCATGCACGCAATATACATAATCGGAACACAACACTTCCCCCACTTAAGAATACAATGGTTACAATGTGTATATATAAAAAAAAAACTATCTCTTATCAACTACATAATCTTGTAACCGCAAAGGAAGAACTTTCTTTCGTGTAGGACGTGTTGTAGTAGACGTAAGAATTGTAGGTTCAGGTGTAGGCGTAGTGAAGGAACTTGTAGGTGTAGAATGTGACGGAGTTGTTGGTGTAGAAATTCCGCTCGCATTTTTTATCATAGAATTATCACTATGAGCTAGAGTCTTGTACTGACTAGACGTAATCGCATCTTATACTGGCGTAGAGGTACTTACATTACTATCACTAGTATTTTTGCTTACATTAGTTCCTGTATCATTATTTGTAGATGAATTGTAATTAAATGTATCAAAGTAAACGTTAGCGCTTTTAGGTGTACCTTCTCCTATCGGACGTAATTGATTGACGTGTCTCTTCCAGATTCTACCGTCATCTAATTGCACTTTATAATGTAAATTACCCAGTTGTTCTATTATGTAGCCAAACAACCAGTTAGTATTGCCAACATAATTTCGGCAACTCACTCTTTTCCCTTCTGTAAAAATGAAAGGTGGTGTAACGCATGTAATATTGTTTCTTTTAATAGGGCGAAGTAAATCTAGTCTTGTACGTAGTTTTCGAGAAAATAAAGCTTCAGCAGGAGAAATTTCTGTTACAATATGTGGCATATTTCGATACTGAAATAATAGGTTTTGTAATGCAACCTGTACATTTGCATTCGTAGTTTGCATTCGTTTTAATGCATTCTTTAATGTTTGAACATAACGCTCCGCTTGACCATTAGTCGCTGGATGGTATGGAGCTGTACGTTTGTGAATAATGCCGTTTGAATTTAAAAAATTAGAAAATTCCTTTGATGTAAATGTTGGACCGTTGTCCGTAACGAAATAATATGGTAATCCGAATGTAGAAAAAATTTTCCTGCATAAATTAATCGTATTCTGTGTATTCATATTTTTGACTATGTGGATCTCTGGCCATTTAGTATGCGCATCTATTAGTATTAGGAAATAATGACCTAGGAATGGTCCCGCGAAATCTGCATGTATTCTTTCGAATGGATAACTAGTTGGTTCCCAAATATGGTTTGTAACTTTTGGGGGATTGTTTCTGTTACAATTACAGTTATAGCAATTGGAAGCTAATCTTTCTATGTCCTTATCTATTTGGTTCCACCATACGTATCCTCTGGCTAAATGTTTCATTTTCACTATACCGAAATGACCAGAATGTAATTCATGTAAAATAGATCTTTGTAAGTAAGAAGGAATGACTACTTTGTGTCCGCGAAATATTACATCATTAACTAATGAAAATTCGTTTAAGGGTACTGTATAGAATTTATTATTTTTAAATGAACCTTGGCCTGTTTGAAGGAATTTAAGTAACTTTGACAATTCTTTATCTTTACGTGTAGCTTCTATTACTTGTTTAGCTGTAACAGGTAAAGTCTCGAAAATAGAATTTTGGAAAACATCGATTGTATCGCATTCAAAGTTGTTAGAATTAGGGATTGGTAATCGTGATAAACAATCTGCATTTGCATGAAGTTTTGATTTCCTGTATCGTATATCGTAATTAAATCCTTGTAGGAATAATGCGTAATGTTGCATACGTGAAGCTGTGAAAATTGGCAAACTCTTTGTAGGTGAAAAAATTTGTGTAAGAGGTTTGTGATCTGAAATTAATGTGAACTTGGAACCTTGTAAATACTGATAAAATTTCTTAATGCCAAATATAATTGCGTAAGCCTCTTTGTCTATTTGCGAATATTTGCACTGTGTTTTTGAAAGCGATTGAGGAGCATACTGAATTGTTCTTTCCGTACCATCAGGGTAAATATGCGAAAGAACTGCTCCCACGCCATACGGACTAGCATCCGTGGCGAGTGTGATGGGTAATCTCGGATCAAAATGTACTTGGCAACATTTGCTTGTAAAGGCCTGTTTAGCCAGTTTGAAACTATTTTCACAATCTTTAGACCATATATATTTGGAGTTTTTCCTGAGCAATTTATTGAGTGGTTGAAGAATGGAACTTAGATTTGGAATGAATCTGTCGTAATAATGAATCATGCCTAAGAAACTACGTAATTCTGTAATATTGGTTGGTCTTGGCATACCTTGAATAGCATCTAATTTATCTTGTGCTTTATGCACACCATCCTTATTAATTATGTAACCGCAATAGTGGATCCTGTCTGTAAGGAATTCGCTCTTTTTAACATTAATTCTAATGTTGTATCTACGTAATCTCTCGAACACTGCACGTAATTTTTGTAAATGGTCCTTAACTGAAGAACCGGAAACACGTATATCATCTAGAAATACTACTACTCCTGGAATATCTTTGAGAATATTCTCTATTGTTCTTTGCCAAATAGCCGGTGCAGAAGCAATACCGTACATTAATCTAGTTGGTCTGTATAATCCTTTTGACGTATTTAGTGTAAGTAAATCTCGATCACACTCTTGTACTTCTAATTGTAGATATGCCTGTAATAGATCGATTTTAGAAAAAATTATACCGCCTGCCATCTGCGTAAGCAGTTCGTCAGGTGTGGGTAATGGATGAATATCCACTTTTAATTGCGGGTTTAAAGTTACACTGTAATCACCGCAAATCCTGATTGTACCGTCTTTCTTAGGTGCGGGTACAATGGGTGTGGCCCATTCTGAATGATCGATTTTTTCTAAAATTCCTGCATTTGTTAGTTTGTCGATTTCTTCCTCGACTTGTGTACGCATACGAAAGGGTACTGCTCTCGCTTTACAGAAAATTGGGCTTGAATTCTCTTTTAACTTTAGTTTGGCCTGTATACCCGAAATTTTTGTAATCAACGGATTTGTTAAGTCCGCAAACTCATTCAGTAAAGATTGCATCTGTGAATTATTTTCAATTGAATGCAAAGTTTGTAACTGTCCTAAGAGACCTTGTAATTCGTTGTTCTTTTTTAACTGAAAGATCCACTCGTGACCAAGCAGGGGTTTCTTATTTACTGTAGTAATGTATAAATTCAATGTTTTTGTAGACTCATGACTTCGTACCTTAACTTTAATGTAACCTCGTAACGGAATTTGCGTACGTGTGTACGAAACTAGCTTAATATCTGTAGGATAAATTTTCAATCCCGAAAAATATCGTTTCGCTTCGCATTCTGACATAAGTGTAACGGATGAACCACTATCTATTTCGAATCGCACGTTCTTATTATTTACGTTTAATGTAGTGTACATTTTCTCGCGAAAACGCTCATGTTCTATTGCTAACACGTTATTAACTTGATCTAAAGAATTTGTCGTATTCCTGCTTTTGCACACTTTCTTTAAATGTCCGGACTTCCCGCATGACAGGCACTTAATACTTCTATCTAATGTACATGACGATGCATAATGTTTACCACCACAACGATAACAAACAACTGTACCCGTGTTTGGAAACGTCCCGTTATGCCGTGGGGAATTTGTATTAGTTTTAATCCCACGAGATTTGTTGGGATTAGCGCGTTGTACTTTATTACACTTATATTTATGCGCTGTCGCCTTCGTTCCATTTGTTCTTGTGCCGACTACCGCCATTATCTCCTCCCCCTGGAACTGTCGAGTTCCTTTGTCTGAAAGTTCCATAGCCGTTGCCACCTGGATTGCCTTCTCGAAAGTTAGATCCGGTGTCTCTAGTAACCGCTGCTGCGTCCTCTTATTCTTAAGTCCGTAGATGAAGAAATTGCGTAGAGCCTTTGTAGTGTATTCGCCCAAATCGCAATTCAATGATAGCTTTTGCAAAGCTACGGCAAAATCCTGTATTGATTCGCTATCCTGCTGTTTCCTCTGCATCAACTTGAAATTTTCGGCCACTTCTAATGGTTTCGGTTCATAGAAGTCCGATAGCGTTTTTATAATGACGTTGTACGTTTGCTCGTACGGATCCTTAGCAGCGAGTCGGTCGGCCAAAATGTTATATGCCGCCGAGCCAATGTAATGTAGTAGGAATGGAACACGCTTTTCTTGAGCTACGTCAAATAATTTGAAAGATCCTTCGAGACGTTTCAGCCATCTTGTCCATAAACCTTGTACTGGATCGAACGGTTCAATCGTGTACTCGGGAGTGTAGTCATCGTTGTTGAGTAATTACGGTCCTTACTTATATCTTTAAAAAAAAAAAAAAAATCACGATCCTCGTCGCCAATTTCTGTTGTGTATGTGTCACTAATCAATGAATGTGCACTGGGTTGATAATAAAATAGTAGAGGTAGTTTATTGCGTAGCTCGTACATCAACAGGTCGGATCAGTCTGTACGTCCCATGCGTTCCCTGTGCAAGCACACACGCGTTACAAAAACTCGCAAGTTTGGGACTGCGTCAACTGGTCACGTGACTATCGCAAGGCTGATTCGCATGTAATACCTTAAAGCTTCATTCGCTTATGGCATGCACGCAATATACATAATCGGAACACAACACCCTTAGAACATATATACCTGGAAGGGGAATTGCTATTGTTCTCCATGGTAAAAATCTGTGTTTAAGTTGGGTACGAGAGAGAAAGATAGCTTTTAACCTATGCTCGCAATGCGCAAGCGCGGATGACGCCACACGTCACGCTCCACGCTCACCGCGCCGTTTAAAACTGTAAATGTAATTTTTAATTGAGATACAATTGACAATGATTGAATAACTGATAAGTAATGTCGGACAGTGTCAAAATGATTTGAACACAGTTTAGTAGCTGTGTTTAAAACATTTTCATCAATGCCACAAAAATCCAGCCACTTCTTACGAGATTCGTCGTTTTTCGGAAATCTATTGAGAAAGAATAAAATTAATATTAAATTTTTATTATCAACAAGAATCGTACTGAGAGAGAGAGAGAGTTATATTTAATCCCATAATTTACTGTTTATACAAAATATTACAGTATTACTTACCCATGATAAGATACCGATTTATCACGTTTACCGCATAAGACACAATATGGGCCTGGCATTTTTTCTTAAATATAACGTTGAAATAAAACTTTGAAATTAACTTTAAATATAACTTTGAAATATAACTTTTTAGGTGACACCGTCATTTCCTAATCTTAACTTCTCTTACAAACAATAAAACGCGCTGTGCGCCGCTTAGAACATATATACCTGGAAGGGGAATTGCTATTGTTCTCCATGGTAAAAATCTGTGTTTAAGTTGGGTACGAGAGAGAAAGATAGCTTTTAACCTATGCTCGCAATGCGCAAGCGCGGATGACGCCACACGTCACGCTCCACGCTCACCGCGCCGTTTAAAACTGTAAATGTAATTTTTAATTGAGATACAATTGACAATGATTGAATAACTGATAAGTAATGTCGGACAGTGTCAAAATGATTTGAACACAGTTTAGTAGCTGTGTTTAAAACATTTTCATCAATGCCACAAAAATCCAGCCACTTCTTACGAGATTCGTCGTTTTTCGGAAATCTATTGAGAAAGAATAAAATTAATATTAAATTTTTATTATCAACAAGAATCGTACTGAGAGAGAGAGAGAGTTATATTTAATCCCATAATTTACTGTTTATACAAAATATTACAGTATTACTTACCCATGATAAGATACCGATTTATCACGTTTACCGCATAAGACACAATATGGGCCTGGCATTTTTTCTTAAATATAACGTTGAAATAAAACTTTGAAATTAACTTTAAATATAACTTTTTAGGTGACACCGCCATTTCCTAATCTTAACCTCTCTTACAAACAATAAAACGCGCTAATGCTGTGCGCCGTTTCGCTAATTCGCGCTTGCGCATTGCGGTCGGAGGTAACAATCTATCCTTCTCTTTCTTTAAAACGTGGTTCTCTCTCGCACCCAACTTGGACACAGGCTCGATCCTTTATTCCCCTTCCAGGTATATATGTTCTAAGACAACACCTCTATATTCTATATTTTGATTTACTATATCCTATATTTTTATTCTCTATTCTACATTCTTCTATGTCCTGTATTTTGCATATGTACAAACATGACAGATATTCTAACCTACCGTGTGTTTATCACTGCTTAATATCTATTAATATCTTATTATCGTATTTAGTATCATACAGTATCGGTGAATTTTCGAGATTTGTTCTTTTTACGAAGTAAATAAACAAGAAGGTACATATGTAGTTATTTTAACAAAATGGACCAAAAAAGTTTTCAGAGGTACATAATAAAGCACATTTTAATTAGAGGCAAGTTTTTTATTACATTTTTTAATAATTCTTTGGGTATTGCAAAAGTGTATGCAACATAAGCGTAATCACTTTCTAGTCACTAATCAGTATCTTTTACAGTGAAACGGACTGAAAATACATTTTTGCAATGTTTATGCAACATACTGTGCTGGAACAACTCATGCAACTAATTGTAAGTATGCAAGATAATGTTTTTAAATATTATTTTTCATTTGCATCAATTCAACTTAAAGAGTGATTGTCTTTTCATGATAACTATTATTTTGATAAGATTACTGTAAGAATAACATCCTATTCTTAAGCCGTCCATTAATAATATATAGCACATGTGTTTTAATTTTAAACAGGCAAAAGTAATACAGTGGTACTAATTTGGAAAACCAGGAATCCAGTTTGCATCGAATGTGGAGAGAAAATCCATTCACAAAACACGAAAATCTTTTAAGGGAGAGCTGAATATTATAGTCTCGGCTAATAGAATTTTGTGATATGTAATGGATCGGTGATGTGTAATGGATGTGATGTATAATGGATTTTGCAATTTTTGCAATAATTATTATATTATAATATTATTGAAATAATCTAAAAAGATTGGCAAACGAGCATTTTGCACAGTTAAACCTTGAAATATATGTTTTAGATTTGCCAGCGACACTTTTGTCATGCGACAGATTATTATTTCAATAATATTATAACATAATAATTATTGCAAAAATTGCAAAATGATGAAAGATCTTAATGTTCAGTTCACTGCACCCTATCAATGACTACGTTTACACGACAGTCTAAAGCTGATTTAGTAACTACCGTAGTTAATGAATTCTTGCATCCAATTGGTAAATTTTTTTAGATCTAAAAGAATATACCAATTGAATGCAAGAATTCTCTAACTACGGTAGTTATTAAATCGGCTTTAGGCTGTCGTGTAAACGTAGTCTATTTATACGAGCGTGGACCGATGTTTGGCGAACACCCTGTATGGCGCAAAATAAGAAAATTGTACAAGATTTTTCTATGTTGCCCATTGTGTATACGACAGATATCTTAAACTGACATGAGTTTATGATATCCGTCACATTTTCTATATGCACAGTAAGCAATGTGAAAAAACATGAATAAATAATAAAAATATCCTTTTTTCTATTTTATATTCTATATTTCATAATTCTATATTCCATATTCTGTATTCATTCTATTTTCCATACCTCTATATTCTATATTTTGATTTACTATATCCTATATTTTATTCTATATTCTACATTCTTCTATGTCCTGTATTTTGCATATGTACAAACATGACAGATATTCTAACCTACCGTGTGTTTATCAGTGGCCTAGTTTCCACCGAAGTCTTCAATCCGATTCTACTTCGGTGCAGAACAAATTATTATGCTGTTTCCACTGGAAGTGAAATAGGAGTAAAGAAGAAACGGGAGTGAAATGAGTTAATCTATCGTGTTTCCATCGACTCAAATTCGGTTCTACGCCAGATTAGGTGCTTCGGTGGAAACTAGGCCACTGCTTAATATCTATTAATATCTTATTATCGTATTTAGTATGAAACAGTACCGGTGAATTTTCGAGATTTGTTCTTTTTACGAAGTAAATAAACAAGAAGGTACATATGTAGTTATTTTAACAAAATGGACCAAAAAAGTTTTCTGAGATACATAATAAAGCACATTTTAATTAGAGGCATGTTTTTTATTACATTTTTTAATAATTCTTTGGGTATTGCAAAAGAGTATGCAACATAAGCAACATAATCACTTTCTAATCTTTAATCAGTATCTTTTACAGTGAAAGGGGCTGAAAATTTTTGTACATGTACAGAATACAGGACAGATAAAGGCCCTTCTACAATAAGTCGTTAGTCGCAAGTCGAATAAACCAATCATAGTTGAATTTAAAAAAGAATAATCGAATATGATTGGTCTATTCTCTTACGACTTACGACTAACGATTCATTAGAACAGGCCTAAAGGTCTGTCTACAATGGAGGGTTTTAGGTAGTGAGCCTCTAAGGGAGAGAGCGGCGAACTGTTCACGTGACCACGTCTCTTCTGATTCGCTCGGGTAATGAAGGGTCTTGACAAATCAGAATATTGGTTTAGACGGCTATTTCCAGTAGATCATACATAAGTAAATTCTTGTTGTCTGAGAGCCGCAAAACCTCTGATTCAGCTGACGACACGTTAAAATACACACCCAAAAAATTAAAAATTCGTATGTATGAAAGTGTTATAACAGTAGAATATCTCTATAAGTAATGCGTTGTCTACAATAGCAGTAAGAGTAGTGGATTAAGGCTATAAGACATTGGAGTAAGCCGTCGTTTTCGGCTAATAAGGCGTAGAGTAAGGCTGTAAACAAAATGGTTCAATCCCATTTAGGATATGGGTCGTCTACAATGGCAGTAAGTGGTACAGAGTAAGGAGTAAGAAGTAAGATTTGACAAATTAAAAACCAGTAATGAAAATGGGCAAATCCCATTTCGTACTCCTTTCTTCTTACTCCTTACTCTCTACTGCTTACTGCCATTGTAGATGGGCCTTTAGAGGCTCTCTAGTTTTAGGCCGTAACAGTAGGTTGTAAGTGACTTAATTCCGGTTTTTAAGATCGTAACAGTAGTCATAAGCGAAATGAATCATTTTCATTTCAGTACTGCCTGCGGCTTACGGCAAGTGTCTTGCGTCACTTAAGGTTAATCGTGACGATTTGTGTGTTTTCTCATTGGCCGGCTTTATGTTGTTACTGCGTCTTCATTGTGAACACACATGGTCGTAGAAATTGCGCTACTGTATGCGTCCTACTACTTTTCTACCTACTGCCAATCGTATTGTAGACGGACCTTATGCGGGGAACACAGACTTTTGCATAATGCATAATACATATGTATAAGAAATTTGATTGGTCCGTTAGTATGTGTATAAGAAATTCGACTAATCGAATTTCTTATGCATATGTATTATGCATTATGCAAAAGTCTGTGCTCCCCGCTATATTATAATCAAAGCTTATCTTTAAGGCCTGTTCTACAATGAGTCGTTAGTCGCAAGTCGTAAATGAATAAATCAATCATAGTTGAATTTAGAAAAGAATAATCGAATATGATTGGTCTATTTGCTTACGACTGACGACAAACGACTCATTGTAGAACAGGCCTAATTTTTTACTCGATGTGTTATTACGATTACACTATTTTATTACTATTACATTACTATTTATTGATAAGGGCCTGAGCACAGACCATTGCATAACGCATAACGCATATGCATAAGAAATTTGATTGGTCCGTTAGCATGTGCATAAGGAATTCGACCAATCGAATTTATTATGCATATGTATTATGCATTATGCAAAAGTATGTAGGTTTGTTCGCGTCGCTTGCCCCAACATGCTCCTACTCGCTCCAATACGCTCCAAACTATAGTATTACGTTACGTATACTATAGATTGGAGCGTATTGGAGTGAGTAGGAGCATATTGGGGTATTGAGACGCGAACAAACCCTGTGTTTCCCGCTTAAAGCTTACCACATAAACGGCCAGCTTCGTAATTGTGACCACAATTTTTGCACATTAATAGATTAGTTTTTGGAACAAGCGGCTTCTACACGTATTTCTTATATATAAGGCCTAGTCTACAATCAAGTCGTAAGTCGTTGTCGTAAGAAATTAACCAATCACAATTGAATATTCTTCTCTAAATTCAACTGTGATTGGTTAATTTCTTACGACAACGACTTACGACTTGATTGTAGACTCTAAATCTTCTCGAGTCTCTTAGGCCTAAATCTTCTCGAGTCTCTTTTCTAGGATACGTCGTTTCTTTGGCACAGCCCACAAAATATTATCCTTGAGAACTTCTTCTAGAGATCGACCATCGAGACTATTAGCCTGGATCCTTATGCAGACACCGGTGATGATTGGTGAAAGACGAGAGGGAGGGGTAAAAATCGATCGATATTTACCCCTCCCACTCGTCTTTCACCAATCATCGCTCGGTGTCGAAGCGCCGGTGTCTGCATGAGGATCCAGGCTTAACTGATGTCGGTTGATTCAGGAAACTGTTGCATTTGATTGCGCATAATCCTGTGTAAAAAATTTATTTGTTCATCTTGACCTTATACTCGAATTTTTTAATATTGATTAAACATATGAGAAAACCTAATTACTCGAAAGATTCCCTTAATTGTGAGATTAATTATTAAATTATTAGGTTGAGATTACAACCAAAAGATACAACAGAAAGTAAAGAAATTACTAAATTAAAGTTATGAAACATGATAAATTTAATCAGCCACTTAGATTCATAATAACTTCTTACATTCATAATATACAGATATTTTCGATTATCTGGAGGAAAGCCGTTGAAAAAAAAATGGCTTGAGTTGTCTGTTCACATCTTTGAAGAGCCAAACTTAATGTATTTTCATTATGCCGCCTGCCATTTCAGGTTTGGTGTATGCGGTAATTATTCAGAATAGCTAGGGCTCGTATTATGAAATTTTCGGAATGGATTCAGATCAGAATAATTCCATTTCCCCTTGGTTATCTCTAATGCTATTGGAAATAATTTAGGGAAAACGGAATTATTCCGATCGGAATCCATTTCGAAAAGTTCCGTAATACGAGCTCACAGATCATCATTAACCTCCAACAGTCATCATTTTCCGATTCTCCCATGTTCTCCTATCTCTCCTCTCCAAATTTGCAATATTTGTTTAATGTCGTCAAAATCGCTATTTATTATATTGCATGTCGTCAATCTATACAGTGTCGTGAAAATATCCCTTTCACTATTAAGGATTAATTTGACGACGTCGTCAAAGTATACGATTGACGATTAAAATTTTGGCGACCGTCGTCAAAATAGCCAGAAGTCGTCGAAGTAGTCAATGCGTACGAGAAATCGTCGTCAAAGTATACGACTGACATATACAGGGTGTCCCATTATAAAACATCCAGTCGAATATTTCGAAAACCAAGCCCGGGAAAGAAAAGACATAGTTATTTTTAAGAAAAAATATGTAATTGTTAGTTACAAATTGCATATTTTTTCTTAAAAACAACTATGTGTTTTCTTGACACCAATTGGTTCCTCTCATTATTCTGTGCATAAAAGTATTGAGGTAAGGTCATCGAAAAGTAAATATTTTACGAGATATTTTACAGTTTATGTAAAATTATGAAATTATTTCAAGCTTTATAACTCGGAAAATACTTAATAAAAAAATACTTTATTATAGTGTTTTGGAAAGCTCTTGAAGTCAGCTACAAGAATATGTAATAAAAAATAGGGGAATGCCATTTAAAAAAATTGAGGTGACTTTCATGTAACTTTCAAATAATTCTTCAAGGTCAAACCAATGGTATCATCTTATGGGCCCCTCGAAACCAAATAACTTTTGTCTGAAAAATTTTTCTCTCCCGGGCTTGGTTTTCGAAATATTCGACTGGATGTTTTATAATGGGACACCCTGTATATATATGTATATGTATATATAATATATATATATATATATATATATATACAGAATGTCCCATTATAAAACATCCACGCAAATTACTCCAAAGATAAGGGTGAGAGCAAAAAATGACCTTAACAAATGTTGTAGGATTAAAAGGGGGCCAACTGAGGGTGACCTTGACTTTGATCTCGCAGTTGATTTTCAAGGTCATTTGAAGGTCAGAGTAATTTTTTAAAATGGAAACTTCTATTTTTGACACCAGATTCGAAAAGAGCGGAAAATTTTACGTCAGAAATGATATTTTAAATTTTTTTTGTGTGAAACATGATATTTTGAATTTTTTTTGTTTGACCTTGAGAAGGTCAAATGTTGAAAAACTGCTTGCTGATTGTTTATTTAAATTTATAGGCGAAATAAACGTTATAAAAGTACCTTTAGCAGGTAGATCAAGCTCAAATGTGCCAACGATCGTGACCATTTTGACCTTGAGGTCAATTTTCAAGGTCATTTAAAGGTCAGAGAGATTTTTATAAACTCTTATTTTTGACACCGGATTCGAAAAGAGCGAAAAATTTTACGTCAGAAAAAATATTTTAAAGTTTGTTGGTGTGACCTTGAATAGATCAATTCAAGGTTAAATATTCAACAAGCACTCAAAAGCTGTTGCTTACATGTGCTAACCTTACTTTAGCTTTAAAACCAGTAAGTATTGTAGGTTGTAGGCATCGAAGGGAGCCAATTAAGAGTGACTTCGACTTTGACCTTGGAGTTGATTTTCAAAATTATTTAAAAGTCTTTGTTTGTCGAAATAGGAACTCTTATTTTTGACCACGAATTCTGAAAGAGCACAAAATTCTGCGTTCAGGTGTGTGACTTTTACTAGTTAATTAAATTAATGTTAATTAAGTTAATTGACATTAACTTAATTAACATTAATTTAATTAAGATCAAGTGTTTAAAACTTCATTATTTTTATGGTAAGGCAAGTTTGTCGATGATCCGGTCATTTAAGGCAAGATCGAAGATGACTCGGCCATTTAAGGCAAGATCGAAGATGACTCGGCCATTTAAGGCAAGGTCAGAGATGACCCGGCCAGTTAAGGCAAGATCGAAGATGACTCGGCCATTTAAGGCAAGATCGAAGATGACTCGGCCATTTAAGGCAAGGTCAGAGATGACCCGGCCAGTTAAGGCAAGATCGAAGATGACTCGGCCATTTAAGGCAAGGTCAGAGATGACCCGGCCAGTTAAGGCAAGATCGAAGATGACTCGGCCATTTAAGGCAAGATCGAAGATGACTCGGCCATTTAAGGCAAGGTCAGAGATGACCCGGCCAGTTAAGGCAAGGTCGGGGATGACCCGGCCAGTTAAGGCAAGATCGGGGATAAGTCTAGACAGTTGAAAAAACATTGAAAATTCCACGCTTACATGTGCATTTAGTCATAGAGTCCAAGTGTTTCAGTCACCATTTAATGAAGAAAATGCTCAAAAGTTTCACCATTTACTTGTTGACAATATTCTATTCTTCTTTCAAAGTTCCTAATAGTATTTAATAATACTTGACGTGGAATATTTAAGCAGGCTTGCGTAACCCTTTGAATCATGTCAGCTTTTGTAGTTGGTCTGTTGCGGTAGACTGTATTTTTTAGATAGCCCCATAAATAAAAGTCTGGAGATGTCAGATCTGGAGATCTTGGTGGCCATGCTATAGGGCCTCCTCTACCAATCCATCGGTTGTTGAACCTTTCGTTAAGAAAATCTCTGACAATTCTGGCATAATGTGGAGGAGCGCCATCTTGTTGTAGCCACATCCTGGCTCTTGTATGAAGATCAACGTTTTCTAGCAAAAGTGGAAGTTCCTCTCTGAGCAACTGTAAAGAAGTGTGTTGAGTTACGTTACCTTCAAAAAAATAAGGTACCAATTAGATATCCGTTTGCAATGCCACACCATACTGTTACACTCCAGCGATGCTGATAATCAACTTCTTGCATCCAATGAGAATTAATAGGAGACCAATACTGGCAATTATGGCGATTCAACATACCAGTACTCTCAAATGTAGTCTCATCACTAAAAAGAACATTGTTGAAGAAATTTTCATCATCAGTAATTTGTTGCGTTACCCATTGGCAAAATGTTATTCTCCGTCGATGATCTTCCTCAGTTAAAGCTTGATTTAAAGAAATGTGATAAGGATGATAACGCGCAAGTCGTAAATATCTACTGGCCGTAGATCTTGGAATGCCCATTGTTAACTCGATTTCGCGTAAACTGACGTGAACATTTAAATGTACCATGGCTAGAACAGCAATAAAGCGAGGATTATATTCATAATCGTGTTCATTCAGTGCCCTCTTTTTTCGAACAAAAATTCCTTGTCGACCGCGTAGTTCAATGTCACGTATTACCGTATGATTAGGATGTTGTTTTTGAGGGAATCGAGCACGATACAGTCTTGCTGCCTCTCGATAGTTTCGTCGACATTCTCCTAAAATAAGAAGAATGTCAATAATTTCATTAGCAGTGTAGTCAGGCATTTTTTTAACGATAATAACGATCGCAAAAAAGAGTTTCAAATGTATGAGAACATTTGTCAACATACGACAAAATAAATTAGATGTTATTATATGTGCATACTATCAAACGACGGTCAATATTGGACGGTATTGGACGGTCAGGACAAGAATAAGAATAAGAGATTTCAGACTTACATATATGGTATACAACACATGTAAGTGAGGTACAATTTTTTGTACAATTTTTTAACAAGAAAAAATTTAATTTTTGTTGCCGGTATAAATATGTACAATTTAAAAACAATTTTAAGAACGTTCATCAGTTAATAATGCAAACAAAAAAAAAGAAAAAATAAACAAAAATGAAAAAAAAATACAAAAATGAAAAGACACAAAAAAGAAAAAAAAACCAAAAACAAACAAAAAAAACAAAAACAAAAACAAAAAAAATTAACCTACAAAAACCAAAAAAAAAACAAAAAAACAAACCCAAACATCCCCCCCCCCCACCCCAAACACCCCCAACCCACCCAAACAAACACCACGTCCACCCCACCAACCAAAACAAAAAAAAAAATAAAAATATTACAAAACTTTACCCCCCACACACCCACCCCAAACCGCCCTTACCCCACCTTTCCCCCCCCCAACACCCCCCCCACCCCCCAACCCCAAAAAAAAAAACCACAACACCAAACAATTCCCACCCCCCCCCCCCCACCCCACCCCTTCACCCCCTCCCCTTCCCCCCCCCCCCCCCCTTCCACGTCCCTTACCACCCCCCAAACAACACAACCAAATAACAGAACCCCCCACCAACACCCCACCCCCCCCACCCCCCCCCACCCCCCCCCCCCCCCCCCCCTCCCCCCCCCCCACCAACCCCCAACCCCCCCACCCCCCCCACCCCAACCTACCCCCACAAAACACCCCCCCCCCCCCCCCCCCCACCCCCCACCCTTTCCCCCCCCACCCCCCACTCCCCTTCCCCTCCCCCACCTTCCCAAAACACAAAAAACAACACCCAACCCCCCAAAACCCACCCCCCCCCCTTCCCAACCTCCCCCCCCCCCACCCCCACCCCCTCCACCCCACCCCCCCCACCCCCCCCCACCCACCAACCCCCCCCCCCAACCCCCCCCCCCCCTACACCCACCCCCCCCCCACCCCCCCCCCCCCATCCACAATCACCCAACCCACCCTACCCCCCCCCCCCCCCCCCCCCCACCCCCAAACAACCCCCCGCCCCCCCACACCAAACACCCCCCCCCCCCACCCCCCCCCCCCCAAACCCCTTCCCCACCCCCCCCCCCCCCCCCCCCCCCCACCCCCCCCCCCACCCAACCCAAACCCCACCCCCCCAACCCACCCCACCCCCACCCCCCCCCACCCCCCCTGCCCCCCCCCCCCATTCCCCCCCACCCCCCCTTCCACCCAGCCCCATACCAACCCCCCAACAAAAAAACCTAAAACCAACCCCCCCCCACCCCCCCCCCCCCCCACCCCCCACCCCCCCCCCTCCCCCCCCACCCCCCCACCCCCCCCCCCCCCCACCCCCCCCAAACCCCCACAAAACACCCCAACCCCACCACCACCCCCCCCCCCCCCCCCCCCCACACCACCCCCTTCCACCCCCCACCCCATTGCAACTTACCCCCTTCCCCCAACCCCTCACCACACCACAACACCCCCCCCCACCCCCCCTATACCCCACCCTTCCCACCCCACCCCCCCCCCACCACCCCCACCCCCACACCCGCACCCGCACCACCCCCACTCACCCACCAACCCCCCCCCACCAACCCCCCACCCACCCCCACCACCCCCCCCCCCCACACCACCTCCCCCTTTCCCCCCCCCCACCCCCACCCACCCCAACCAACCCACCTCGCCTCGCCTCCCCTTGCCTTGCCTCCCCTCGCCTTGCCCCCCCCACCCCCCCTCCCCCCACCCCCTCTCCCCCCCCCCCCCCCAACCTACACCCCCCCCCCCCTCCCCCCCACCCCACCACACCCACCCCCCCCACCCCCCCCCCCACCCCCCCACCCCCCCCCCCCCCCCCCCCCCCCCCCCCCCCCTGCTCGTACCTATCTTCTCTATATACCGAAACGTCCCCCTCACACCACCGCACCTTCGTACCCTGTCCCCTTTCAAGCCCCCCCCCCCCCCCCCCCTCCCCCCCCCCCCCATTCCGCCCCCCGCCCCCCCCCCCTTCCCCCCCCCACGCTTCCCCCACCCCCCTACCCCCCCCCCCACACCCCCCACACAGGAACGACATCATCCTCTCCTTCCGTCCCTTTCCCCCCCCCCCCCCCCCCCCCCCCCCCCCCACCCCCCCCACCCTTACCCCCCCCCTCCACCCTTCACACCCCACCCACCCCCCCCCACACACCTTCCCCCCCCCCCCCCCCCCCCCCTTCACCCCACCCCCCCCCCCCCCCCCCCCCCATTCCCCCCCACCCCCCCCACCCCCCCCCCCCCCAAAACCCTCCCCAACCCACCCCCACGTCATACCCGTGACGTCATACCCCCCCGGCCCCACCCCCCCCCCCCCCCCCCCCCCCCCCCCCCCCCCCCACCCCCCCAAAAACCACCTACACCCCCCCCTTCTCCCCCCACCCCCCCCCCCCCCCCCCCCCCCCCCCCCCCCTTCACCCCCCCCCCCCCCCCCCCCCACCCCACATCACCCCCCCCCACCCCCCCCCCCCCCCCCCCCCCCCCCCCCCCCCCCCCCCCCCCCCCCACCCCCCCCCCCCCCCACCCCCTTTCCCCCATCTCACCCCCACCACCCCCCACCCCCCCCCCCCACACCCACCCCACCCACCCCCCCCCCCCCCCCCCCCCCCCCCCCTTCCACCCCCACCTCCCCCCCCCCCCCACCCCCCCCCCCCCACACCCCCCCCCCCCACCTCCCCCCGTCCCACCCCACCACTTTCCCCCCCCCCCCCCCCCCCCCCCCCCACCCCCCCCCCCCCCCCACACACCACCCCCCCCCCCACACCCCCCCACCCCCCCCCCAACCCCCCACCCCCCGCCCCGCCCCCCCCATCCTCCTTCCATCAGCGATTGAACTCAAAACCCTCTCGGAGTCGTCGGCTCCGCTCCCCCCCCCCCCCCCCCCCACCAGCCCCCCCCCCCCCCCCCACCCCCCCGGCCCCCACCCCCCGCCCCCCCCCGCCCCCCCCCCCACCCACCCCCCCCCCCCTTCCCATCTTAACTCCTCTAAATTTCCCTTTACCCCCCCCCCCCCCCCCTTTCACCCCCCCCTCCCCCCCCCCCCCCCCCCTCCTCCCCCCCCAACCCTTCCCCTTCCCCACCCCCCCCCCCCCCCCCCACCCCCCCCACCCCCCCTTCCCCCCTCCACCCACCCCCCCCTCCTCCCCCCCCCGCCACCCCCCCCCCCCACCCCCTCCCCCCCCCCCCCCCCCCCCACCCCCCACACACCCCCCCCCCCCCACCCCCACCCCCCCCCCCCCTCCCCCCCACCCCCCTCCCCCCCCACACCCCCCCCCCCCCTTTCAACCCCGCCCACCACCACACCCCCCTATCCCCCCACCCCCCCCCCCCCCCCCCCCTTCCCCCCACCCCCCCCCCCCTCCCCCCCCCCCCCTTCCCACCCCCCCCCCCCCCACCCCCCCCCCCCCCCCAACTTCCACTCACCCTCCTCTCCCCTCATTTCCCTTTCTCCCCCCCCCCCCCCCCCCCCCTTTCACCCCCCCCTCCCCCCCCCCCCCCCCCCTCCCCCCCCCCTCCCCCCCCATCCCCACCCCCCCCCATATCCCCCCCCCCCCGATACCCACCTCCCCCCCCCCCTCCCCCACCCTCCCCCCCCCCCCCCCCCCCCCCCCCCCCACCCCCCCCCCCCCCCACCCCCCCCCCCCCACCCCAACCCACCCCCCCCCCCCCCCCCCCCCCGCCCCCCCCCCCCCAATTTTCGTTTCATCAGTTAATTCGATTTGCGCCCAAAATGCTTTAAACTCTTAAAAATTGTCGGATACACCGCTTTGAACTTCAATAATTCAAAAACGGCAATTGCTAATAATCCTTGTTTCTTTAAATGTTATTTCTAGCATTATCCTGCACTGTATCCTAGTTTTTTAAAAAAATCGAGCAAGTATTATTGTCGCTACGAATTGATAAATCACTTGAGCACACGTTTTTCCTATATCTTACGTGTTAAAAGCTACAACTTTAAAAATTGATAACTCGAATTCGGTATTGCTATTACCCTTATTTTCGGAGTAATTTGCGTGGTGGTTTTAAAGCTAAAGTAAGGTTAGCACATGTAAGCAACAGCTTTTGAGTGCTTGTTGAATATTTAACCTTGAATTGATCTATTCAAGGTCACACCAACAAACTTTAAAATATTTTTTCTGACGTAAAATTTTTCGCTCTTTTCGAATCCGGTGTCAAAAATAAGAGTTTATAAAAATCTCTCTGACCTTTAAATGACCTTGAAAATTGACCTCAAGGTCAAAATGGTCACGATCGTTGGCACATTTGAGCTTGATCTACCTGCTAAAGGTACTTTTATAACGTTTATTTCGCCTATAAATTTAAATAAACAATCAGCAAGCAGTTTTTCAACATTTGACCCTCATTTGACCTTCTCAAGGTCACACAAAAAAAATTTAAAATATTTTGTACTACTTTGAAATGGCACCGGGTGGTACCGGACACAGTTAAAATAGGTCCCTTAATACTGGACAACTTCAAAATAATTTACAGTGATCACTGGAAGAAGGTAGTAGCTTCTAAAGGTTGTAGCTTTTAAAGGGGAGTACTTTGAAGGGGACATCGTCGTCATATATATACAGGGTGTCCCAGAACTCGCGTGACGCCCGTTACCGACGTATTCTTCGTGACATTCTGAGACGAAAATGTCTTTACCAAAAAAAGATCCAATGAGTAGTATTTGAATGGTAAGCCATTAAAGTTAACGAATAAGCGCGCGTGGAATTGGCGCGGTCAGGACTGGCACAATCGAGACTGGCGCGAGGTACTTCAGATACATACATTGTGTCAAAGCGCGTTTCTCATTTTCTTTTTACATTTATTTATTACTTTTATTTATTAAAAATTATTTTACATTTATTTATTACATTTATTTATTAAAAATTATTATAATATTTAAAAAAAGTTTTACTTTAGGTGATTACGCTGCTTGAGTAAAATTTTGCACATGACTAACATAACAACATCAAAATAATCCGATTTTTATTAACAAAATGTTACAAACGGACGAAGCAAATTTTGCGAGGAAAAGAACATTTAACACACACACCTTAACTTTTTTAAAACAATCATGAATTATTTTAAAATTTCTTATTATTTCTTACGCAATAGTAAAACTTTTTTTAAATATTATAATAATTTTTAAATGTATTAAAGAATTTTTAAACTTCTGTAGTAATTAAATGTATTTCAATCAATTCTTAACTAATTTTTTAAATTAAATACAAAAGATAGTAATAAATAAATGTAAAAAGAAAATGAGAAACGCGCTTTGACACAATGTATGTATCTGAAGTGCCTCGCGCCAGTCTCGATTGTGCCAGTCCTGACCACTCCAATTCCACGCGCGCTTATTCGTTAACTTTAATGGCTTACCATTCAAATACTACTCATCGGATCTTTTTTTGGTAAAGAGATTTTCGTCTCAGAATGTCACGAAGAATACGTCGGTAACGGGCGTCACGCGAGTTCTGGGACACCCTGTATATATATATACAGGGTGTTTGATAATTCGAACGTCAACCGTAAAATGCAAGTAGAGTAGGTTAAACTGAGTAGAAAAGTCCTGTATCATTTTGCGATTTTCGTAATAATTAATGAGATATTAATTAAAGAAGATCGACCAATACGAGCGAATCTAAGCACGTGGCGAGAAGAGACAACCCACGATTATTGTGTAGCGTTTGAGTGCGCGGGGAAAAGGAACAGCCTACCGAGAGGGAGAGAAAGAGAGAGAGAGAGATGCAAAACAATGCGAGAGAACAATTCGGGGCGGTCGCCGCGGTATTCTAGTATTACGCGCTTCTCGCAACGCTTTGTCACGCGCCTAAACAATCGCGTAACAATGGTTGTGGCTATCCCTTCTTCCCGCGCGCTAAAATGCTAGACAATAACGGTAGGCTGTTCCTTCTCCCCGCGTACTCAAACGCTACACAATAATCGTGGGTTGTCTCTTCTCGCCGCGCGCTTAGATTCGCGCGTATTGGTCGATCTTCTTTAATTAATATCTCATTAATTATTACGAAAATCGCAAAATGATACAGGACTTTTCTACTCAGTTTAACCTACTCTACTTGCATTTTACGGTTGACGTTCGAATTATCAAACACCCTGTATATATATATATATATATATATATATCATATATATATATATACAGGGTGATTCAAAATAACCGTATGTCCTTAAAGAGACATATTCCTAAACGTATTCTGAGACAACTTTTCCTTTGCCAAACATTTTTCCGGAGCTTAGTTTTCAAGATACAAAGGAAAATAGATAGCGTATCGTGAGTCGAGTACAAGAGACAAGCAGGGGCGGAGCACTCACCGTTACGCGGGTGTTTACGCGAGGCGCCTGCTGAAATCAGCTGACGATACATAACCTATCAAATCAGTCGACTGCTTGCCACCGTCGAGTAAACACGTCTCGTGTGTTCATCGAAAACGTGTTTTTCTTTTTCGAGTAATTTTCGCGCTGAGTAATTAGTAGTTATCATTAAATATTTCCTCGTTTTATCGATGAAGTGAGTGACAAAGATGTGAATGTGTTGTATACTTCGAAACGTGAACAATAAGAAAAAGGATAAAATTACTCCATACGGATTTGTCCCATCGCGGAAGCAATCAATTGTTTATACAAAATGATACGTTAGTAAACACGTTGAAGCTTCTTCGATACATCCCTCTCCCTCCTCTCTCTCTTTCTCTCTCACGCATTCTTGAGTGCATGAATAAATGTACATGCGTACGTGCGTGTGTCTGTCTGTCTGTCTCGTTCGTCTGTCAGCTGCGTGCGTGTGTGTGTGTGTGTGTGTGTGTCCGTCTGGCTGCTGCTGCGTGCGTGCGTGTGTGTGTGTGTGTATGCATATTTATGTATCGTCAGCTGATTGCAGCAGGCGCCTCGCGTAAACACCCGCGTAACGGTGAGTGCTCCGCCCCTGCTTGTCTCTTGTATTCGACTCACGATACGTTACCTATTTTCCTTTGTATCTTGAAAACTAAGCTCCGGAAAAATTTTTGGCAAAGGAAAAGTTGTCTCAGAATACGCTTAGGAATATGTCTCTTTAAGGACATACGGTTATTTTGAATCACCCTGTATATATATATATATGTTATTTGGAAATTTAAATATATACATATATATATACAGGGTGTCCCATCGCACTTGTACAAACGCTCGTGAGCAAGTAGGACATAGTAAACTGAACAGAAAAGTCATGTACCATTTTGCTAAATTCACAATAATAAGCGATATATTTAATATTAAAGTTAGACGAATAAGAGCACGCCGAGGTACAAGGAGGCAAGCGCCCGAGCTATAGCACAGCCCAATGTGTCAGCATTGGCTACCCGGCGATGCGGCGAGAGACGGCAGCGGCGAAACACGCGCGGCATGCTAACACACCCTTCCCCTCACCGCGCTAGGCAGCCAATGTTGACACACTAGGGCGTGCTATAGCTCGAGCGCTTGCCTCCTTGTACCTCGGTGCGCTCTTATTCGCCTAAATTTAATATTAAATATTTCGCTTATTGCGAATTTAGCAAAATGGGACTTTTCAGGACTTACAGGACTTACAGGACTTTTCGGTTCAGTTTACTGTGCCTTACCTGCTCACGAGCGTTTGTATAAGTGCGATGGGACACCCTGTATATATATATATATATATATACAGGGTGTCCCAGACCACCCGTCTCACCCGATTTTTTCGTAAACGCGACATTTTAAAGAAAAATGTTTCAGACAAAAGTTTTGTGACTTCGAGGGGGACATAAGATGGTGTCATTGGTTTGACCTTGAAGAATTATTTGAAAGTCACATGAAAGTCACCTCAATTTTTTTAAATGGCATCCCTATTTTTTATTGCATATTCTTGTAGCTTATCTCGAGACCTTTCCAAAACACTATAAATAAATGTTTTTTCGTTAAATATTTTCCGAGTTATAAGGCTTGAAATAATTTCTTAATTTTACATAAACTATAAAATATCTCGTAAAATATTCACTTTTCGATGATCTTACCTCAATACTTTTATGCACAGAATAATGAGAAAAATCAATTGGTGTAAAGAAAACACATAGTTGTTTTTAAGAAAAAATGTGCAATTTGTAATTAACAATTACATATATTTTCTTAAAAACAACTATGTGTTTTTTTACACCAATTGATTCCTCTCATTATTCTGTGCATAAAAGTATTGAGGTAAGATCATCGAAAAGTGAATATTTTACGAGATATTTTATAAGTTTATGTAAAATTAAGAAATTATTTCAAGCCTTATAACTCGGAAAATATTTAACGAAAAAACATTTATTTATAGTGTTTTGGAAAGGTCTCGAGATAAGCTACAAGAATATGCAATAAAAAATAGGGGATGCCATTTAAAAAAATTGAGGTGACTTTCATGTGACTTTCAAATAATTCTTCAAGGTCAAACCAATGACACCATCTTATGTCCCCCTCGAAGTCACAAAACTTTTGTCTGAAACATTTTTCTTTAAAATGTCGCGTTTACGAAAAAATCGGGTGAGACGGGTGATCTGGGACACCCTGTATATGACTAGTTCTCAGAAAAATGCGAAAAATGACCTTTCAAAATACAAAAAAAAACTTAATATATTTAACATTTTTTTCTACATAATATGTAGTACAGAAGTGCCTTACCTCAACTGTTTACGTGGTCCCCAACTTTTCTTAATTTTAATTATAATTATATGGTAATGAAAAAAGTGAATTATGAGGGAATGATGATTTAAGTGAAGTAATGAGTTTTTTTCATATCATTGCTATATTTACGTTACTATCATGAAATTAAAAAGTAAATTATGAATTTTTTTTTCAAAATATAAATTTATTTTTTGAAAATTTTTTGTTTTTTAACACTTTGACAAATATTTTTCTTAAATTACTGAGATCTGTAATATTTTATTTGTTATTGTTATTTTATAACGACTTTTATTTTATTTTAATTTATCTATTAGTTTAATAAACTAATTGAATTGTTAAAGAAAAACTTATCACATTAACATAAATTTTTTTAATGATAAAAATGAGGGAATGATAGTGAGGGAATGATAAAATCAAACATAATCAACAAAAAGTGATCGTATATAACCTCACTTTAATTTAGACCAGTGCTCGGAATTAGTTGCTATTTTCGAGCCGATTCCCGAGGCAACGCCTCCTATTCCCCCACTACCGCTCGACGCTCGAGCAGACGCTGCGGCCGAGTCGCCGACAGCGTGTCTCTCAGGAGCGTCTCTAAAGAAAAAGAAAGCTAGGATAAAAGAAAGCTAGGCTTTTATATTATTAGTAATATTTTCCTAAAGAAATAATTTCTGCTTTCGTAATAAATAATTAATCGAAATGTTATGAATATATTATGTAATGCTTCACATCTTATCGCGAAAAATTCTACATCATTTTGTAAAAGAATATTTATAAAGGAATGCCTCATCGTATGAGATGAGAACGAGTACTTCAATAATTTTTATGGATATCATCCTTCGTAGAATTATGCAAACGACCGAGAAGACCAGAATAAAATTTTTACTTATTGAATGTTTCGATTTTTTTCTATTTTATTTCCATTTTATGACATAAGATGTAAAAATTTTATTCTGGTCTTCTCGGTCGTTTGCATAATTCTACGAAGGATGA
The DNA here is from genome assembly GCA_901521435.1 of Crematogaster levior. Classification (NCBI taxonomy): domain Eukaryota; kingdom Metazoa; phylum Arthropoda; class Insecta; order Hymenoptera; family Formicidae; genus Crematogaster; species Crematogaster levior. The sequence goes on from CABEGB010001124.1 coordinate 113,305, forward strand.
TATCCATAAAAATTATTGAAGTACTCGTTCTCATCTCATACGATGAGGCATTCCTTTATAAATATTCTTTTACAAAATGATGTAGAATTTTTCGCGATAAGATGTGAAGCATTACATAATATATTCATAACATTTCGATTAATTATTTATTACGAAAGCAGAAATTATTTCTTTAGGAAAATATTACTAATAATATAAAAGGTCCTAGCTTTCTTTTTCTTTAGAGACGCTCCTGAGAGACACGCTGTCGGCGGCTCGGCCGCAGCGTCTGCTCGAGCGTCGAGCGGTAGTGGGGGAATAGGAGGCGTTGCCTCGGGAATCGGCTCGAAAATAGCAACTAATTCCGAGCACTGATTTAGACGATGAGGCAAGTTTTTTTACCTCCTGAAACATGTAAGATACCATATAAATTATTACATAATAAAATAATTACCTTGTTAAATTTTACAGTGAGGGAATGATACATAAAAATGTAATGTTGAAATAATTAGCAGAAAATTATTGCGCTTCTACAAATCTGTTCGTGCTGAGCAACAATGATGTTATGGTTACATTGGCAGTATTGTCAACTATTAAAAATTCATAAGCGCGGCAACGTATCACTAAATTTAAAAGTACAACACAAGTGTTTATAAAATGTGAGGGAATGATGTTTTTTTTTGGGACCGAGATAGACAATGAATTATCAAATGATTTTCGTCTGTGTACTTAATAAAAGGCATATTTACTTTAAAATACAGTATTTTTAAAGTAATTAATGTAATTAACATGAACGTTTTCATAAAACAAGATGAATTAATTACGTTATATCATCGAAATGTTGAGTTTGGGACATGATGAGGGAATGATATTTAGGGTATTTGATCAACTGCCATGTTTTATTTTGAAACAAGAACACTAAAATTATGTATGGTACAAGTAACTATACTGGTATAGTTTCCATAAAAAAATATTAATCTAAAGACATAATATTAATAACGGGTAAAATTGAGTAGGGACACGAATTTCGGATTTTTCTGAGAACTAGTCATATACAGGGTGGGGAAAATGTACCGGGACACCAAAATAACTTCTGAACGGTTTGAGATATCGGATTGAAATTTACGGGGTTACAATAGTATCACATAATATACCACATAACAACAAAAACGCTCATTTTAACACCCCCGGGGGGGGGTGGGGGGAAGAGAGGCGAAAAAATCTTAAATGGAATATGGGATCGGGTGAAAGTTTGTTCGAAAGCTTTTCGAGACAAGAACAACGCGATGTCGCCGAGGTCTCTATGATTTTTTTTCGCAGAGTTATGATCATTTAAACATTGAGATTTCGCAGTAGCGGAGGGTGTGTGTGCGTGTGTGCAAATGTGTTTCACAGAAGAGACAGGGACCCCGTGGTTCGTCAATTCCACAGTAGTTAACGACTCCAAACCCCCTCTGCTGTGTGTGTGTGTGTGTGTGTGTGTGTGTGTGTGTGTGTGTGCGCGTGTGCATGTACGTGTGTGCGTATGTGCGTGCGTGCGTGTGCAAGACCGGGTGTGTGTGTATAATCAACTAAGGCAATTGTAGGGAGGTTTATATCAATTGTTCAAAATGTGCACCGTCAACTGTTTGACAACAAGCTATCCGATGATAAAAAGATAAAACGGCATTTTGAATGTAATTATGAGGGATAAGAGCAGCTTCCTGAAGAATCCGATTTCGTAATTTATCCAGATTTTGTGGTTTTGTTTTGTAAATTCTTTCTTTTAAGTAACCCCACAGAAAGTAGTCGAGAGGTGTTAGGTCAGGCAATCTAGGAGGCCATTCGATAGCTCCTCTCCTACCTATCCATCGCTCAGGAAACATTGTGCTAAGATAATGACGGACGTTCCTTCCGTAATGCGGTGCAGCACCATCTTGTTGAAACCATGTGTCCTCAAAATTGTCTCCCACGATTGCCTGTATTGCTGGAACTATTTCATGTCTTAGCATATCCTCGTACTTCGCAGCTGTTAAATTTCCATCGATGAAAAATGGACCAATGACGGCATTATTGAGAATACCTGCCCACACATTTAATTTTTGCGGATACTGCGTGCGTGTTTCTTCAATCCAGTGAGGATTTGCGTCAGACCAGAATCTACAATTGTGCCGATTAACGTTGCCATTTATCTGAAATGTTGCTTCATCTGAGAAAACTATGTTTGATAGAAAGTTAGGATCCTCGTCTATTCTTTCCATCATCAACTCACAAAATTCAATGCGTCTATCAAAATCATTCTCATTTAGCTCTTGCACAAGATGGACTTTATAGGGGTGAAATTTATTATTTTTTAATATTTTAAGAACAGACTTTTTATCAATGTCATGTTGCAAAGCAACGACTTGAATCATGCGGATTTTCGATAAAAGATTGTAGAACATCCAATGATTTTTCTGGATTTGTTGCTGACTTTGGCCTACCTAATACTGGACGATTTTTAACACTTTTAATTTCGTTGAAACGCCTTATCGTTCTCTCGACTGTAGATCTTGAAATGATAGTACCTTCATTGCGAAAAGTTTCATTGAAAAGCTGTCTCACGTCATTGTACGATCTCAATCGATCGCCCCAGCCTCTCATCATCAAAAGAGATATGCGTTCTCGTTCAGAAAGACGTAACATCGTTGACTGAAGAGATAAAAACTAAATAAACTAATACTTGGATACTTAAGTGTTAAAAGTTATTAAAAATACAGCGAAGAGTAAAAATCACGGATTGTGATACAGTAAACTGTAATGAATGTTCAAAAATTAACTCGGGAAGCGAAAATCGAACAGAACTTGGGTACGATCTAAGATTGAAATTAATTTCAACCGTGTTCGTGATCCAAACTTCGAAGAAGAACCTGGAAACGAAAAACTGAGACCACGTGCGTTGACAATAAACGGCAGTGCTACGGTTTTGGCAATAATTCATGTTTTGATTTATCGATCGACCGATTAAGCGAGCACGGATCGTCCCAGAGGGTGGATGCCGCTCCTTGAATTACGCGAACCGTGACAAGTACTCTCGGTACGTATTGCAAGTACGAAACACTTTGACGCACGCACATACGCACACACACC
>CABEGB010001124.1:121712-190374 GCA_901521435.1 Crematogaster levior
CATCGCACTTATACAAACGCTCGTGAGCAGGTAAGGCACAGTAAACTGAACCGAAAAGTCCTGTAAGTCCTGTAAGTCCTGAAAAGTCCCATTTTGCTAAATTCGCAATAAGCGAAATATTTAATATTAAATTTAGGCGAATAAGAGCGCACCGAGGTACAAGGAGGCAAGCGCTCGAGCTATAGCACGCCCTAGTGTGTCAACATTGGCTGCCTAGCGCGGTGAGGGGAAGGGTGTGTTAGCATGCCGCGCGTGTTTCGCCGCTGCCGTCTCTCGCCGCATCGCCGGGTAGCCAATGCTGACACATTGGGCTGTGCTATAGCTCGGGCGCTTGCCTCCTTGTACCTCGGCGTGCTCTTATTCGTCTAACTTTAATATTAAATATATCGCTTATTATTGTGAATTTAGCAAAATGGTACATGACTTTTCTGTTCAGTTTACTATGTCCTACTTGCTCACGAGCGTTTGTACAAGTGCGATGGGACACCCTGTATATATATATGTATATATTGTATACTATATTTATGTATATATACAGGGTGATTCAAAATAACCGTATGTCCTTAAAGAGACATATTCCTAAGCGTATTCTGAGACAACTTTTCCTTTGCCAAAAATTTTTCCGGAGCTTAGTTTTCAAGATACAAAGGAAAATAGGTAGCGTATCGTGAGTCGAATACAAGAGACAAGCAGGGGCGGAGCACTCACCGTTACGCGGGTGTTTACGCGAGGCGCCTGCTGCAATCAGCTGACGATACATAAATATGCATACACACACACACACACAACTACGCACGCATGCAGCAGACGACACACACACACACACACACACACCGCACGCAGCTGACAGACGAACAGAGACAGACAGACAGACACACGCACGTACGCATATACATACATTTATTCATGCACTCAAGAATGCGTGAGAGAGAAAGAGAGAGAGGAGGGAGAGGGATGTATCGAAGAAGCTTCAACGTGTTTACTAACGTATCATTTTGTATAAACAATTGATTGCTTCCGCGATGGGACAAATCCGTATGGAGTAATTTTATCCTTTTTCTTATTGTTCACGTTTCGAAGTATACAACACATTCACATCTTTGTCACTCACTTCATCGATAAAACGAGGAAATATTTAATGATAACTACTAATTACTCAGCGCGAAAATTACTCGAAAAAGAAAAACACGTTTTCGATGAACACACGAGACGTGTTTACTCGACGGTGGCAAGCAGTCGACTGATTTGATAGGTTATGTATCGTCAGCTGATTTCAGCAGGCGCCTCGCGTAAACACCCGCGTAACGATGAGTGCTCCGCCCCTGCTTGTCTTTTGTACTCGACTCACGATACGCTATCTATTTTCCTTTGTATCTTGAAAACTAAGCTCCGGAAAAATGTTTGGCAAAGGAAAAGTTGTCTCAGAATACGTTTAGGAATATGTCTCTTTAAGGACATACGGTTATTTTGAATCACCCTGTATATATATATAGGGTATATATATATATATATATATATACAGGGTGTTTGATAATTCGAACGTCAACCGTAAAATGCAAGTAGAGTAGGTTAAACTGAGTAGAAAAGTCCTGTATCATTTTGCGATTTTCGTAATAATTAATGAGATATTAATTAAAGAAGATCGACCAATACGCGCGAATCTAAGCGCGCGGCGAGAAGAGACAACCCACGATTATTGTGTAGCGTTTGAGTACGCGGGGAGAAGGAACAGCCTACCGTTATTGTCTAGCATTTTAGCGCGCGGGAAGAAGGGATAGCCATAACCATTGTTACGCGATTGTTTAGGCGCGTGACAAAGCGTTGCTAGAAGCGCGTAATACTAGAATACCGCGGCGACCGCCCCGAATTGTTCTCTCGCATTGTTTTGCATCTCTCTCTCTCTCTTTCTCTCCCTCTCGGTAGGCTGTTCCTTTTCCCCGCGCACTCAAACGCTACACAATAATCGTGGGTTGTCTCTTCTCGCCACGTGCTTAGATTCGCTCGTATTGGTCGATCTTCTTTAATTAATATCTCATTAATTATTACGAAAATCGCAAAATGATACAGGACTTTTCTACTCAGTTTAACCTACTCTACTTGCATTTTACGGTTGACGTTCGAATTATCAAACACCCTGTATATATATATACAGGGTGTCCCAGAACTCGCGTGACGCCCGTTACCGACGTATTCTTCGTGACATTCTGAGACGAAAATCTCTTTACCAAAAAAAGATCCGATGAGTAGTATTTGAATGGTAAGCCATTAAAGTTAACGAATAAGCGCGTGGAATTGGAGTGGTCAGGACTGGCACAATCAAGACTGACGCGAGGCACTTCAGATACATACATTGTGTCAAAGCGCGTTTCTCATTTTCTTTTTACATTTATTTATTACTATCTTTTGTATTTAATTTTTAAAAATTAGTTAAGAATTGATTGAAATACATTTAATTACTACAGAAGTTTAAAAATTTTTAATACATTTAAAAATTATTATAATATTTAAAAAGTTTTACTATTGCGTAAAAATAATAAGAAATTTTAAAATAATTCATGATTGTTTTAAAAAAGTTAAGGTGTGTGTGTTAAATGTTCTTTTCCTCGCAAAATTTGCTTCGTCCGTTTGTAACATTTGTTAATAAAAATCGGATTATTTTGATGTTGTTATGTTAGTCATGTGCAAAATTTTACTCAAGCAGCGTAATCACCTAAAGTAAAACTTTTAAATATTATAATAATTTTTAATAAATAAATGTAATAAATAAATGTAAAATAATTTTAATAAATAAAAGTAATAAATAAATGTAAAAAGAAAATGAGAAACGCGCTTTGACACAATGTATGTATCTGAAGTACCTCGCGCCAGTCTCGATTGTGCCAGTCCTGACCGCGCCAATTCCACGCGCGCTTATTCGTTAACTTTAATGGCTTACCATTCAAATACTACTCATTGGATCTTTTTTTGGTAAAGACATTTTCGTCTCAGAATGTCACGAAGAATACGTCGGTAACGGGCGTCACGCGAGTTCTGGGACACCCTGTATATATATGACGACGATGTCCCCTTCAAAGTACTCCCCTTTAAAAGCTACAACCTTTAGAAGCTACTACCTTCTTCCAGTGATCACTGTAAATTATTTTGAAGTTGTCCAGTATTAAGGGACCTATTTTAACTGTGTCCGGTACCACCCGGTGCCATTTCAAAGTAGTACAAAAACCTCCCACTTTCGGAAATACTCCTTGTATTCAGCTTTCGAGATAGCTAACACCTGCTTTGTCGCGTTCCTTTTTTTCACGTCATCGATTCTTCTTCCCTTAAGAGGATTTTTCAATTTGGGGAACAGCCAGAAATCGCAGGATGCCAAGTCAGAACTGTGGGAGCTGACGAAACTGAACAATGCCGTGTTTCACAAGAAATTGCTGGATAAGTTGCGATGAATGTTTAATACACTCTTTGTTCGATGCGTTCAGTCATCGTGAAATGCGACGCGCACGTAATTCAACATTTACTCAACAGCGTACCGTTGTCGACTGAAGAGTGAAGACTCGATGGACACCGTGCCTGGCAGAGGCACTCATAAAGGTTCCCCCCTAAATGATAAATACTTATTTTTAACAATAGCACACCCAGGTACAAGATTAGAGCACAAAGTACTTTCCGGACAGACCTCGTATATATGACATACATACATATGTTATTAAATTTCATGTCAGTCATTGTCTGTTCATTATTAGGTACAGTCTGTCAAGTAAGAGCGTGTGCGGCATAACTAGCAGTCAGTAAAAGGTATCGCCCTAATTCTTTCGTGAGCCGATAAAGGACACCTTTGTCCTTGATGCACTGTCAAGAAAGATTCAATTGTCGTTGATTTTTTGAAACAGAAACATGTTAAGCGTCATGAGTGCCAAATAGCCGCGTCGCACTACGAGGCTGTATTCCTTTGCACCCACCCGAAAAGTCCGAAAATGTCGCAATTAGTGGCTACTAAATACATGAGAAAGTCAAAAGCATTCGTACAAAAATGGATACAGCAATATAATGTGGCAAAAAATGTCGATGATTTACCGTGCATCTTTGGGGCTTCTCGAAGCAGAGGTTTGGCACTTTGCACCTGTTTACCTGAATGTCGAGAAAATGCTGGAAATCTATAAAAAGACTTTGTTACCAACGTCTGCCAAACGTTGGTTCATCGATAAATATGAAGATTGGATTCTGCAGGAGGAACAACGATCCTAAACACCGTAGCAAGCTCTGTATCGAGTGGAAGAAGTAATCTGGCATCGTTACGCTGAATTTGCCTTCACAGTCGCCTGATGCAAATCCGATTAAAAATGATATCTTGCTTTAGTATTTGTGGGCATACATTAAGCAAAAGCTTCGTAGAAAACGCACATACACTTTGAAGCAGTTATCTCGCGAGATTCGTCGAATTTGGAGGTCCTTGCCGCTAGAATACGCCGTCAATTTGCCAGGCAATTATCGATGCCGGTGGTGACTGGATGCATTATTAATATAATGCAATTATACTTGTTCGGATCGAGTACAAGGTACTCATATAGTTGAAAATTGTATTAAATTTTTTCTACAAATTAACCCGCACACGCTCTTACTTGACAGACTGTAATATAAATGCGCGCGGGTGTGTACACACTTATGTGCCAAAGCACATGTACAGAATGAGTGACTTACATCGCTTAGTACATAAAAAGTCAGCCGCTTTGTACATAAACAGTTAGTAATTTAATAATATAGAAATGTGTTTAAATCTAATCTATAGATCATTGCAATTCCATGTACACAACATGTTTATCACGATCCTCATTGGTTAATCAAGTTGGTTACTAAGCTGTTCGATAGCCAATGCTTATTTACAAAAAAAAATTTTTTGCCTTTTAACAGCATAGTTAATAAATACACACATTATATATATCTATCTATATATATATATATATATATATATATATATATATATATATATATTATATACACATTACCATGTTTAATTAATGAAAAACTTGTGGGTTGAAGTTTGAAAGTTAAAGTCAAAAGATGTGATTATCGAGAAAATGAGTAACAGTGACTTTGCCTCGGTGAAACACATTTTACTTCCTCCGTTGTACCTTCGGATTGATATCTTCAGTTGGCACCAGTTGGGAGTAAAATGTTAATCTTAAGCCTGCGGCACACGATGCTTGCTTGACTGCTGGATTGCTAGCTGGCTGGTCTACTGCATCCTAATTGGCTCTCACAATAAGCAAGCACAAATCCACGCGAGAAAAATAGCACCTGGCCTATCACGGAAGATCCAGCAGACCAGCTAGCAAGCGATCCAGCAGACAAAAAAGCATCATATGCCACAGGCTTTACATTCTCTGCAGTTATTTCCTTATCTCTATATTCCTTTTAGAATATATTTTGATAGTAAATATACAGAAAATGTTAATGCGCAGAAAATAAGAATATTATACTTGCAATCATTTATTCATATATTTACCAGTTATTTTAACTCCATCGATGTATAATAGGAGTCAGCACTAAAGATAAAAAAGTAAATCCCTTTTGGTGCAACTTTTGCATACATGTGTATATATACAATTAATCACATACCATAATCTTATACACTAAATTAATTCAAAGATTTATTTAAGATTTGGTATCTGTAAACTTATCAATGGATTTGAAGTACGAGCTAGATATCTTGCTTTAGCATTTGTTGCTCCTGATGATACAGCATCCCTATCAAATTTTCTTTTTCTTCTTCCTGTTTCCATGACTTTCTTCAAAGAAGGTGGAACTATATATTCAGGTACATTTTTTAGATGTGGTTGCAGTTTCACAATGTGCAGTGTCTTGTCCTGACGCAATGATTTCAAGTCTCGTGGGTTATCCTCAAAATAACTTTTTAATTTTTCACAATTAATAACTTCCTGTTTAATTTCTTTCAATCGCGCTTCTCGAATAGCAATCCTTGTAACGGCTTTCCAAGCATCTTTTGCACGATATCTGAAATTACATCACAATTTTGTAAAATAAAATAAAATCAGCATTAAAAATAATTTTATACAAAATTTAAAAAATACAATTAAAAGAAAGTATTCTTCTACAAAAATATCTTTAATCATATGTTATATTAGGTGTACAACTTTGCTTCCACCGCTTTTTTTCCGAAATTCGAGGCTTTATTGTAAAAAACTGCTTATACATTTATGATTCAAAGTATTGTCCATCGCTGGCCACTACTTTCTCCCATCTTTCGGGCAGCGTACGAATCCCGCGTCAAAAAAACTGGTCATCTTTTGGGGCAATCCACGAATCGATCCAATTTTTTACTTCTTCATAAGACCGGAAGTGCTGGTCAGCCAGGCCGTGTGCCATTGATCGAAACAAGTGATAGAGGGAGCAACGTCTGGAGAATACGGCGGGTGGGGTAGGACTTTCCATTTCAACGTTTCCAAGTATGTCTTGACCACTTTCGCAACATGAGGTCGAGCATTGTCATGCTGCAAAATCACTTTATCGTATCTCTCGTTGTATTGCGGCCGTTTGTCTTTCAATGCTCGGCTCAAACGCATCAATTGCGTTCGATACCGATCGTCTGTGATTGTTTCAATCGGTTTTAACAGCTCATAATACACTACGCCGAGCTGGTCCCACCAAATAAAAAGCATGACCTTGGAGCCGTGAATATTCGGTTTGGCCGTCGACGTGGAAGCATGGCCGGGAACTCCCCATGATTTTCTGCGCTTGGGGTTATCGTAATGAACCCATTTTTCGTCCCCAGTCACAATGCGATGCAGAAATCCCTTCCGTCTTTAGCTTTCAAACAGCTGTTCACAAGCAAACGCCGTTCAACATCTCTCGGCTTCAACTCGTACGGCACCCAATTTCCTTGCTTGTGAATCATTCCCATGGCTTTGAGGCCATGGATTTTGAAATGGCTTGTTGAGTCACTCCCAATGATCGTGCCAATTCTTCTTGATTTTGATACGAGTCTTGATCAAGTAATGCCTCCAATTCTGCATCTTCGAAAACCTCTCTTCCACTGCTATGCCGATCTTCGATGTCAAAATCACCGTTCTTGAAGCGTTGAAACCACTCACGACACGTTCTTTCACTAATAGCGGCCTCACCATAAGTATTTGAGAGCATTCGATGAGCCTCAGCTGCAGATTTCTTCATATTAAAGCAGAAAATTAAAACCTCCCGCAAATGACGAGAATTTGGCTCGTAAACTGACATTTTCAATCGAGAATAACTTTATGATACAGATACAAATCGACTAATGTTTCTATGGGGTTATGTTGACAGATGCCCAAGTTTATTGTATGACGTCTATGATCTATTTATTTCGACCACCACTTACCGCTAAAGCTATCTATAGGAAAACGGCGGAAGCAAAGTTGTAACCTAAAGTTGTAACCACCTAATACAATTAAAATAAAGAGAATTAGGTTACCGAAAGCCTTCCACTTCTTCCAATTTAAACTGATAGGTTTTAAATAAACTTTCACAGTTGTAAGTATGTTTTAATTGTTGTTCTATTTCTTCCATCAGTGATCTCTCTTTAATAGTTACAAAACTAAGAGCGATTCCCTGATTCTTCCCGCGAGCGGTACGTCCTACTCTGTGTATGTAAGAATTTAAATCCAATGGGAAGTCAAAGTTGATTACGTTGGACATGAATTGGAAATCAATACCGCGTGCTACACCTGATTCCTTGTCTCTCTTTCGTTTGCTCTTTTTCGTTTTTATTACATGTGGCTAAAAGATAAATATATAGACAAAATGGTACAAAGAATAATTTCTTATTATATATGTTTCTACCTCTTCTAAAACTTTTTCATCTGACGCTATTATAATGTCATAGACACCATTGTTGAATTGCGAAACCACTCTACATCTCGAGGTTGCTGGTAACTCAGAATTTAAAACACAAGTCGGAATACCAAACTGCTCTAAGAACAGCTTCAACTTGTAGCATCTATCTACAGTGTGTACAAAGATTACAGATTTTCCCCTAATAAAAAACAACATATTTTAATAATAAGCAAAAATCGTTTTCTACTAAAAAGTTTAGTAGGGTGTATATTTTCTACTATACTATAAGTAATTTTACACACGCGCGCACGCACGCACACAGGGTGTAACCTAATTCGCGCCCACTATTTACAGTGATATTCCTCATGAAAAACTAAACCGAAAAATCCCGAACCATTTTTTCGAATTATGCTTCATAAAGTAGTTATTATTAATTAAAGATTAGCTAATCAGCGTCACTTTTTAAACGGACGCACGTTTGTGAGTCGCACATCTACTAGTGTGCGTGAGTGAGTCGCCGCGCGCCGCAACGATGTGCTGCTCACGAACGTGCGTCCGGAATATCACTGTATAAATGGTGGGTGCGAATAGGTTATACCCTGTATACAGGGTGTTCAGCATAACGGTCCACACGATTTTTGAGACACTTCCGAACAGTTTTAAAAAAATTTGTTTAATAAAAATTCATCTGTTCCATGCATAAAAAAATTTTAAAAAAATTTTGTTTTCATAACAAAATCAACCTTGAATCTTTTTAATGGCACCAAGCACTTTTTTTCATAATATTGTAGGGGACTTCAAGATAAATTCAACGCACTATAAGAATAATATAGTATAAGAAATATAATTTTTATTGATTTAATTTGCAGCATTATTTTAAACTTACAAGCTCTAGATGTATGTAGACTAGTAAAAGTATGTAAAATGTAAACACAAATATTGCAAGTTGTCTGGAATTCGCATTGTGCGACTTATTATAAGTATTCAGTATTCTTCGAATCTTCTTCCTAAGTTTCCTAGACTTCCTAGTCTACATACATCTAGAACTTGTGAGTTTAAAATAATACTACAAATTTTATATTAAATATCAATAAAAATGATATTTCTCATAGTGCGTTGAATTTGTCTTGAAGTCCCCTACAATCCCCTACATTATGAAAAAAAAGTGCTTGATGATCGGACAGGGGTGTCCTATCTCACCCCCATCATCACCCCACCTCACTATCTACTCTATCAGTATCTACCTATGGTTCTGGGACACCCTGTATATTCTATTCTTTTGTGTCTACGTATGTGTGGGGGTAGGAGGGGGCGTGTGTGAGGTAGAAGACGCGTGCACGCGCATGTGTAAAATTACCTAATTAAATGTAATTTCAATAAAGTGTATAAAATAGCAGCTTTCTCATTTTCCTCTGCGGCCAAAGTATAATGAATTAATTGCGTAGGAGGAGCTAATGGTGGTTCTTCTAGCTTCAAAATTGCAGGATTGTGTAGTATTAATTTCTTCAAAGAATGAACATCTTCAGACAATGTAGCAGATGCCAAAACTGCTTGATATGCTATTGGCAGATAAGCTAACATAGCTTTTATATCCTTTTCACATCCAAATGAAAATAACTGCAAAAGTCATAATTATATGTATATTAAATGAAATAATTTTACTCTGCAATTTGCGATGCTTGCAAATTCTATTATATAAATACATACCAGATCAGCTTCATCGATTATTAATGTATCGAGACTATGTTTCAGTATCAAATTTTTTGCTTTTAAATGTTGTAATAATCGACTTGGAGTAACTACAACAATATCTGGCATTTCGTCTAATAAAAGTTTTTGCGTGTTTAAATCCATTTGTGGACTAAGATCAACCACTCTGACTTCTCTACAGCACTTTATCGTTAGATTCAAAACAACATTATGAATTTGTTTGCATAATTCCTTGCTAGGTGCAACGATCAAACCCTTAATCTCCTGTCTCGCTTGTGTTCGTTTGTTTACTAATATTTTCTGAATAAGCGGTATAGCAAAGGCAGCAGTTTTGCCCGAACCTGTACGAGCTTTGATTAAGAGATCCTTTCCTTCTAGTAATAGAGGTATTGTTTTTTCTTGTACTAATGTAGGCATCATCCAGCCTAGTTTCGTGATAGCCTATAATTATTGCATGTAATTGCTGTATATTATATTGCTTTATTATAATTTATTATAATTAATTTATATTTTAATATACGAGGTCTGTCTCAAAAGTAATGAGAATGACTTATTTTTAAGTTGTTTATTGATTTTATTTATAATTTACTTGTAAACACATGATTTATTGATTTTTCAGGAAGATTGATTTTTACTACTTCAAATAATTATACTTTTTGCAATAATTCATATTGTACTTTTTGTTAATTTAAAGATTTAATTTAAAAAACCTATGTTTTTTTGTTTAAGTTTTAACTTTAATGTTTTAGAATTTTTTAATTCAAAGCAGTCATTTTTTAGCACTTTTTGCAACATAATTTTTTTAAACAATTATAATCCTTTAACAAGTAACAATATCATTTTGATTCTTGTTTATATGTTTGTATCTAAATCTGATTTTTCACAGACTAACCCCAAAAATATGCTTTTAGTTCAGAAGTATAGAGTGGTATAAAGTTACAGAGTTCTACAGACTATGATGTAGTGAGCAAGGTAATCAAAAATAGTAGTGGCAACCTAGGATCTTATATACTTGCAGTAGAAACAAAATGTATGTTTTATTTGGTGTGTTCAAGTAAAGCAACTGGACAAACAAATGTATTGAACAGTAAAAATTACTACTTCCTTTGTTGCAGTGATTAACTTATATAGCTATATTTTATTTGCCTTCTAGTTAACATCTCCAGTTCTGTGTAAATTATGTTTTATACTTATTCATTTTTAAAACAAAGTATAAAGATATATAAAATGTTCTCTATTGGTTTTTTATGCTGTGAATAATATTGCTTACATCTTACTAATTTTCATTTATATAATGGCGATATTATAATTATACCATCATTATATTGCTGTTGCATAGTTTTTTTACCAAAGATATTAACATTAGCCAAAGAAAAAAAATGAATAAGAAACTTTCATTTGTTTGTCAACAAATATAACATTATCATATAATAAGATATACTATTCAGAAAATAGAAATCCATATATAGTTAATAAGAATGTATTAATTACTTTCTCATTAACTATATATAGATTTCTATTTTCTGACATAATAACAATTTCTTTGAGTACAATTTCTGCAACAAAAATTATAATTCATATTATTATAAAAGCATATGCACTTAATGATGTACAAACAATGAATCTTTTTTATAACTCTTAACAATAATGTTGTTATCATTATATTGCTGTTGCATAATTTTTATATACCATACATTATATTTGTACAACCATAACTTAATGATAACAACAATAATAATAACAATACTGTCATTGAAAGTAGTTACAAAATGAAACTGCTGCTATTAGTTACATATGCTTAGCAAGCAAACTAGCTCCTTTGCCAAATGTCTTTCCTATAGTTCAAGCAAAATCAGTGTTTAACAAGTAATGTACATATTGTTTAATTTAATGGAATAGCTTGCACAATAAAATATTTAAATTACATAACATATCGGTTTCATTAAAATCTATCAAATCGGTTTTACCTTTAGTATTCTGTCATCTAGTTCTAATTCGTGAAAATTTTTCGACTTTGATTCAATTTCTTCATTTAATTCCATCTTGCTCATAGATGTTTTCAATTTTGGTTCAATTTTTTCAATTAATTCCATCTTATTCGACATAATTATATTTTATTCCTAAACTTTAAACTTTATCACTTTGTTAAGCTTGCTAATTCATCAATTCGTAATCGTTGTACACGCGTGTACACGGTACACAAATGCCATATAACCTCCTTCTATTGCATGCATAAACCACAGATTTTATAGAAATGAGCAACAGTGAACTATAACCATATATGCATATATTAAAGTCACTAGATATATAAAGGTTGCGTTCCGATATTCACTGCCAGTACTAAAAATCTATAGTTTACGTCACGTATACTATAGATTTTCAGTACTGGCAGTGAATATCGGAACGCAATCAAAGGCTGCGTTCCGTTTCACGCATGAAACGCATGAATGGTCGCGTTCAGCAGACGCAACTGTTGAGTAATTCTTTTTAATGCGTCAACATGATTGGTCTAGATTTCGGGATCTAATAGAAAGGACCAATAATCACTGATCGCTCACTGATCTGCTCTGCTGCTGAACGCAGCCATTGTCCAATGCATGACATGAAGTGCAGAGCCCGTTCCGTTTCTGAAACACACTCCATGCGCGTCTAATAACGGAACAGACCTCATCATAGTGGAAGGATACATGGTGTGCGCAAAACGACGCGTTCTCTCTCTAAAATCTGCTGTTTCTTTCTAATCGCGTCCCGCAAAAATACATATCTACCAACATAAGGAAATCCCTAGAATTCTAGGGATGTAAGTGGCGGTACATTGCAGAATTGATTAACTAGACTGTTACAATATACGAATGTGTATTATGTGACATATTATACAATATAATATAATTAAATATTTATATAATTATATTTATATATATATTTATATGTATATTATAGAATATTGCCACCAAATTCTAGCCAATTAATTACAAAAACTAATTCGCACAAAATTAAAAGGAAAGGAATAACAAGAATAAAATTTTTAATAACAAGAGTAAAATTTTTAATAATAAGAATAAAATTTTTAAAATAACATTTTAATTAACATTTTAAAATAACATTTTTAATCTTTTGACACCCACTGTCAGTGCTGTTTCCTTTTCGAGATTCATTGTCTCTAATCTTACACGGAGATCGGCATTGGATGTTTTCAATGTTAAATTTTGGGCAAGAATTGCCTTTATCTGCTGTTCCTGTTCTGTTAATTTCAATTTTAATGCCACGTTATTCGCTTGAAGAAAGTTTTGTTCCTGGAAGTGGTTCTCCGATGAATTTCTATGAAATTCTCCAAGTGACCGATAATGGTTTAATTCTTCTTTCATCCACTTTATTGTCTCATGCGGATTCTCTTCCTTGCGTGTCGTGTTGTCATGGCCACTGCTGGTGCAATTGTCGTCCACAAATCTGAAATACAAATACAAATGTTAGCATTACAGCTCTTATGAATTTTTACATTTTTTTCAGTACTACTTTAAAAAGCATAAATATTTTTTTTCATAAAAAATATTGCTGATAACGTAACAAAATATTGAATCATGCAGCAGGTTATTAAATATTTCTCACCGATGCCGACGTTTCAAAGGTGAACTTCCTTCCTCGCTGAAATACTCGTTCTTCTCTTTTCTTGTGATCTTCGACGTCAAACGAGTTTTCCCAAATTTCAATTGACGAACGGCTGAAAGTTTACTACGCCTATGTAGTACAGCTTTCTTTCTTTCACATCTAGAAAAGAAATGCATAAGTAAGGTAACTCGAAAACTTGGTAAGTCGGAAAAAGTCACAGCAAAAAGACAATAGGTCTCAAATCTCAAAACCAATTATAGATATTTGTTATCTACTATACAAATGTTTTTCACAAAATGTTAGAAAAAAAATAAACAATCAATCCGAAAATATACCATTTTTCGTATTTTCATAATCATTGACACGGTACACTGTTTTTGAGATAAAAGGGTTGAACCGATTGACTTAACATTTTTCTCACAACTTGTTAAATATTTTTGTGAGACAACTATGTGGGCGATGAGCGATTTTTTAATTGTCATTCATTTCTTGGTAGATTGAATAATTCAAAAAAATTTATTTTTTATTGAAACCAATAGATATTTGTCAAAAAACCCGAATTGATATATCTTCAAAGTGAGTATTCAAGAAGACGAACCTTCTTGGAAATGTAGAATTCCGTACGTTGCACAACGAATCAAAAGGCCTTTCTGGTGTTCTATTGACCCTGCCATTTGGTTCCGACAAAGGATTTCTGAAGACATGAAAAGAATAAAGTTCGTTATTCGTAGTAATGAGTACAGATTTTTTAAACATATTGTGCTTACAAAATTGCAGTCGGTAGTAAAAAACAGTTTTCAGACTTTCGGTCTCAGACCACGAGTAACAGAAAGTACTCAACAGCAGGTTTGTTTAATAAGAATCTGTATTCTATGAGACTTCACCACTGATAATGGCTTTTATAAACTTTTCATTGCCCGTGGTATAACTAAAGATCTGAAAACTGTTTTTTTAATGACTTTATTGATATCGGTAATGGTTTTTAAGTACTGAAATATATTGATCTATGAAACTATTATTATTAGTAGGACTAATTATGTACTTGTATTGTGATACATACCGACAAGATACTGACGTTGTTGGAGTTTCATGCTGACCTGTCATATCTGTCTCATCTAGCATACTCAAATCAGGCAAAGGTTCTGTCATCATTCTTAATATGGGTGTTGATGAACGTGGCAAAGATGAAAGTTTCGGCTCAGCCGATGAGATTCTCTCCATTGATGGGCCTGGCACAGGCGACAGACTTGCAGCATTTATTGGTGCTACAGTTGACGAAGATAGACAAACCAAATTAAAGGTCCGCCTAACAATGTTACAATTTACATTGCCTTTATGATGTGCCCTAATGAAGAAAATATAAATGTAATTGATTGTAGTTTCATTGTCACATAATTCTTGGAGCAACAGTTGATCCATAGTCATCTTGTCATGAGCACATGAATATCAATAATTTATGTTAACTTAACTTTATTATTCTTAATAATTATTTTTAAAAAAGCGAACATCAATATTTGCTCTGTTTAAAAAAATTACACATCCAATTTACTGTTCGTTTGTTGCTAACAGATGCAACGTTGGTACAGCAGTTGGCAAAAGTTGTCTCTTAAAAATATTTTTTCCTCTCTTCTTCTTCTTTGGTTGAACAAAAGATTTGGGAGTAAAGTGTACGGAACAAATTCGTGCTAAAATAACAAATAAAATTGATTACACGTTACAAAACTTTTCTGATCTTTCAAACAAGTTTTCGTTACTTCATGATACAGTATATCTAAATAAATAAATTTGAATTTTATCATGCAGAAGCATACCGTTAACGACGTTAGAAGGCAATACGACCTCTCCAATGCGCCGAAACCATCCTTCACGGATTATTTCGTTATCCGGTAATTTATGAAAATTTGCTTGCTCGGATGTGCATGTTCTGCAATTATTTTTGCAAATTTTCACTATGCAGCGCACCATTTTTAATGATTTTTCACATTTCACGTCACTCACGTTTCGACAGAAAATGTCAACAATAACTATATATATAATAAACTATATATATAACACAAAGTGAGATGGAAGAAAATAATCAGAGAGTGCGAAAAGGACGCTATACACCAGTCGTGCAAACTTTTCAAAGCTAAACATTTCGTTTTTCGCAGTTGTCCGCTCTGTATTTTTCCTGCCGCCGAAGGCTGAAAAGGGGCGTGGTTTACGAGTTTTGCGCACACCATGTATCCTTCCACCATGGACCTCATCCAGTTCACGCAGCATGTAAAACATGGACGACGAAAGAGATTACTACCTACGAACGTGATCGAATGTGTCGAACAGTGTTAAAGAACATTTTTTGTATATTTTTAACTCAGATCAATTTTTTGATCATTATCTCTTCTAAAAATTAAAAAAAAAATAATAAAAAAAATAAAAATAAAAATAAATTAAATAAATATTATTCATGTAACCATGTGTTTACAGTATTTACAAATTTAGATATCTTGTGTTCCTTCGTCCGCTCTTCGAGATACTTCGAAAGCTTTCGTAACTCTTCTAAATTTGTTTTCGTTATAGAGTTTATTGTTCGATATTACCGAAACTAAATAATTGACTAAATGTTTGATAGAATAATCCTGCAAAACAATTATACATTTAATATCATATGTAGAGAAGAATATTCAATATCAAGAATTTTTTCCGAGAATTTTTATATAATTTCAATATTATTCATATATACATGTATATTTTATAGTATTACGAATTTAATACCTTCTATTTCTTTTCAAGACAATCTTCCAATCAAACAAATTAGTTTACGACTTAACTCTAACCCTAACCAATTTCGCGTGATTTCGCGCTAAAATTTGTCAATGCATGAAGACCGCATGAACTGCCTCACCTCGCGAGGTAAGGCAGTTCATACGGTCTCATGCACCGGAAGAGGCGGGGCAACAAGGTTAGTCCATGCACGCAGTAAGTGCGCATGGAGAGAAACGGAACTATCTTCTATGCTTCTATGCGCATCATGCGTGAAACGGAACGCAGCCAAAGTACAATCAGTGACAAACATCCGCCATGTTTAGTCCAATACGCTCGCTCAAATTATATATTTGCATAAATGTATTTTGTGAATAAAAAGAAAAACCGTAAATTACATAAATTAGGTTTTTTATTTTTGTTTGTTGCTAACATGTGCTTTCATAGCTACACTTCTACTGCTTTTTGTATTGTTTATAACAGTTTCCTTTTTTAAGGAAAAGTGGATGCGTGATATAACAAATGTTTTCAAAAGTTTATTAACAATATTATGACATATTGGAATGAAATTTGTAGGACAATCTTGTAAAAAAATTTGCACAAATTGTATGACGGATAGTTGATTTGAAAGTAATTTTGTTTCATTTTTTCTAAATAATAGTTCGCATTTATATATAATATTATAAATATCCGTAGTTGGAAATATTAAGCAATTTTCTTTATATTCTCTAAGTGTAGAAAAAAAACTTATATTATTATTATTTGCATCACCCATACTACAATTAGTTACAAAACTATTAAAACAATTATCGCAAGTTTTAAAGTTTTTCTTAATCTTATATAATAATGCACCTGTTAAATGATACAGAGCTGCTTGTATTGCATCGCTTAAATCGGCCTCATCTCCAAGAAATGGATCATATATTTCTGTATTACATAAATCGTCTTCAATACTCTGCTGGCATTGTACTTCTGAAGAGGTATTTTTTAAGTCATATTTCTTTATTTCTTCACAATATTGAATAATATGATGTGAGTCAGCAGTCGAATAATTGCTATGATTAATATTAGCTTGGAACTGTGATAAACAAACAAGTCTCAATGTATGTTTGAATTCACGTGCATCTGGTACAGATTTTCTTGCTCGGATGACGGAAAATAGATTTTCTAAGGCATCTTGAGTAAATCTTCCTAATAATAAATACTTAAAATTTTCTTTCTCTAAATATTCTACTTGTAAATCTAAAGCAGTCTGTGTACAAAGTATTAAGCCACTTTGAAATGGTTTCCATTTTCCATCTGAGACTGTTATTCCTCTAACAATCTCTATAAAATCTTGAAGAAATGTGATTGTATCTTTGTAAACATTTTCATGACGATGTGACAATGCCAGCTTTTCATATCGACCAGTCATAATTTTGAACCATTTATACATAATTGTAAGAAACCAGGCAGTGGTTCTATGTCTATTTGCAATACGTCCATTAGCTACATAATACAATATAGCTGCAGCAACACTATTGTTAATAATGCTACACTTAAGGCGACATTCATTTTATCGAAATGAGATGGATTAATAACGTTTTCTTTAAGATATGGACACAGTTTCAATGTATCATTTTTGTCTAAATTGTATACTTCGCGAATGGGTTGTATTGATATTTCGTTAGACAGTAAGTTATATTTTTTGACAAGCGTCTCGTCCAAATAAAATTTTTTCCCCGCTGTAAACGCACATGCAACGTTTTTATATATATGAACTGAATCTGGCATAATATACAATTTTTCTTTATTATTGCATGGATGTGTAGTATAATTATTAATTTTACAATATTTACTAACCGTGATATTCATGATATTCCACCAACTCCTATTTTAAGGTCCCATATCGGAAATGACTGCTTTTATTTTTAACCCAATATCATTGGCTTGTACAATAATTGCTGTAATTAGTGTAACGATTTCTTGTGCACAAAATGAATTTGCTGTAAATTCATAAGCTATAGTTTGCTTCCACTTCGTAGAAATGGCGTACAACATTAAAACAAGGGCATGCGTTGCTTGTAGATGAGAGCTGTCAAATCCGCCCGACAGTTTCATTGTTGGCCGACCCACAACTGAACCAATGGAATGATCGTACTGTAAGCCAGGTTTTATAGACATTTCGTCTAAGATAAGTACTGCATGTTTTTCTTTAGAGTTGAACGTTTGTATCTGAAATGAAATTTGACAGCACTATAAGCAAAGTTAAAAATAGTTACTATAAATAGTAAGTAAAATCACAAAAACAAAAAATAAGTAAATAATTAATATATGCTTTATAGTACTAACTTTTATTTTTAATATATTCAAGAAATCTTGTAAAATGCCTGGCTTACATTTTAAGCTTTGTATGTGATGTTGTATAGTTCGAATGCTTGGATAAGGCAAATTTTGTTTACGTATCTCTTCATATCCTTTTTGTCCACAGGCTACATACAATTTTAATGCTTTATTTAAAGTCTCAATAGTCCACGATGCTTCTCTTTGTGTGTTTTTTTTGATAAATTGTATTTGATCTTCCGTAAATACTTTAATAAAATTTGTATTCCTTTTTCGTAACTTTCTATTTAATTGACTGCACTGCCGTAATGTCTTTTTCAACGTTCTCTGTAAGTGTTTTATCTGTTCTTTTTCATTAATTGTGATGCAGTGTCTCTTAATATGTCCACATTGGTTGTTTCAACGTTGCTTGTTTCAATATTGCTTCTATATTGTTTACTTCAGTATTATTTGCTTCAACATTGCTTGTTGCAGTATTGGTTGCTTCTATATTGTTTGCTTTGGAATTAGTTGCTTCAATGTTGCTTGTTTCAGTATAGTCATCTACACATATTCATTTTTGAGTAAACTACATTACAGTAATACATGAGATTATAAAAAACACCTCAAGTAATCTGCATCGCTTCCTTCTAGTATGAGTATTATATTATATAAAACTTACGAGATTCTAAATCCTGGATATGATTGGAATATAAAGCTTTCTTAGCCATATCTCTCTCTTCCTTCTTTTTTTCCTCTGTTCTACGTCTCTTTAATAAATTTGGTATCGCATTTGGGCGAAGCCGTTTTTTTCCATCTTGTCGAGCTTGTTCATATTGTTTCTCGTCAAAGTGCACCTACCATATTTATTAATAATTATTATTGCAACACACAATACATATAACTCATTATATTTATTAATTATACCTCACAAACAGCAGCCCATGTTGACAATATATTTTTGCCAATCAATTTTAACCATTTTTCGCGTCTGTCGTTATTATTGCCTGTTGGAATCCGAAATAAGCGAACACCTTTTTCGGTTCGATTTTTGCAACCTTCTACACAGCAACCTGTCATCCTCGTTTTTCGTTACGTTCAATTCCAAACAATGTCTCTGCTTAGGTTAGACAACTGCAACTTAACGTGTACATCATGGATCTAAAGAAGATATGGATGGAGTCTAAAGTGTGTATACGGGCAAGGGGGCTGTGAAATTTGCGGTAAGGGGAATGCATAGTGCTGTCTCTTTCTGTAGGTAACCTTCGTATGTTTCCGTCGCATATCCGATGATTCTCGAAAGATTATATATCCCATACAAGACGCAATGCGCAGTTCGGATATCTTCGGTTACATTCGTTACAAAGCCGAAGGTTACCTACAGAAAGAGACAGCACTATGCATTCCCCTTACCGCAAATTTCACAGCCCCCTTGCTAAAGACTCCATCCATATCTTTTTAGATCCATGGTGTACATACGTTAGAAAAGTGTGCACTATATACACTTTTCGACGCCATTTTTAGTCAAAATCCCTTATACATTGAGTCTTAGGGTGAAGTCCCATGAAGCCAGCGTACGGCGTACCGGCGTACGGCGTAAAGGAACTAGGCCAATCACAGGCTTTACGCCCGTTTTCGTTACGCCAGCAAAAACATCGGCTGTCCCATGGAGCGTATTTACGCGACGTAAAAATAAATAAACCAATCACAATAACTTTTTACAAAGCTTATTTTCAAAATGGATACTCAGGGGATTTTGTGATTGGCTTATTGATCATTACGCCGGCGTAAATACGCTCCATGGGACAGCCGATGAAATTTTCAGCGTGACGTTTTAATACATATACATTTTCATACATGAAATCAATCAAAACAAATGTGCGCATAATCTTCTGGTTAAAATGTTGGACTCGGACTTTGCGTTAATAAATTTAATAAAATATTTAAAAATATACAAATGCCCGGAAAATACATTATGCAAAGAAGCTGTTCAACGAAAATTAGTGAAAATATATATAATCCCAAAAAATATCATAAATGAAAAGGTCAAGCCATGTTCAAAAATAAACCCTCAAGAATTTGAATTTTTACAAATTTAAATGATTATCTAATAATATATCACCATGAAAAGTAACTGATATATTTACAAGGTGCCAGTTCAAAGTAAACATATATAAAGTGTATATTAACTAAATAAATTAATAAAATAAATAATATAATAAATTTAATAATATATTACCACGAAAAATAACTGATATGTTATTCAAGGTGCAAATTCAAAATGAACATACATACATAAGGTGTATATAAGTAAAATTGATTAAAATTTGACTCTAAGTGAAAGTACATAAGTGATATGTTATTCTTAGTGCACAAAATATAAAAGCCGTTTATTGAAGTTTGATTTGAAATTTATACAAGCCTGGACAATGAAAAATAGTTGCTTGTAATTCCAGAGTACTAATTTGTTAATGACTCGGAAAAAGAACATGGCGGCCTGCTCTCAAAAAACTTCGATGCGTTTCTCAGTATCCACTTAGGAATAATAATAATACTTACATTCCGATTCATCCGACACAACTTGTCTCTGACTATTCAATAAGTAGTACTGTTAAATATCAATCACATATATCACCCTGCCCAGAGAGAGAGAGAGAGAGAGAGAGCTAATGCAAATATTTAAATTAATCATTATCAAAACACTGTTACATTTTATACATGCACTTTAAGAAGCATCTCACTTACTTTTCAGAGTCAAATTGTGATAAATTCTGTATCTATATTTTAACGATATTTATTTTGCATTTGTATCTTGAATAATTAATATCCGATTTTTTTTATTACGTTGTATGTTACGTCAGATAATCACTAACCTTTTTAAGCGTGTAGCTTCTTTGTACTTGATATAAGAACTTTTTTATTTATGAATTTTGGATTTATTTAATATTTACCCGTTTCAAGCAATAAGACAACACTTTTTGACCATAAATTACTCGCTGAAAATACGGTATAACAAATTTAAAATTGGAAATTCATATGAAAATTCGAAATTTTACTACAGAAAGGTTGGAGATTTTTAATCTAAACCATTTTCATAACTCTTTCATTTTAATTATTTATTCCATCCATCGAAAGTTTTTTGAGAGCAGGCCGCCATGTTCTTTTTCCGAGTCATTAACAAATTAGTACTCTGGAATTACAAGCAACTATTTTTCATTGTCCAGGCTTGTATAAATTTCAAATCAAACTTCAATAAACGGCTTTTATATTTTGTGCACTAAGAATAACATATCACTTATGTACTTTCACTTAGAGTCAAATTTTAATCAATTTTACTTATATACACCTTATGTATGTATGTTCATTTTGAATTTGCACCTTGAATAACATATCAGTTATTTTTCGTGGTAATATATTATTAAATTTATTATATTATTTATTTTATTAATTTATTTAGTTAATATACACTTTATATATGTTTACTTTGAACTGGCACCTTGTAAATATATCAGTTACTTTTCATGGTGATATATTATTAGATAATCATTTAAATTTGTAAAAATTCAAATTCTTGAGGGTTTATTTTTGAACATGGCTTGACCTTTTCATTTATGATATTTTTTGGGATATCACTTACTTTTTAGAGTACAGATATATGAATCAATTGATGCAAAAAAAACGCAAAGTTTAAAAAAAGTTATGCTATTTGCAATATGCAATTGCGTATTTTTCTTTAACTATAAATTTACCCCATAAGAAATTAACGACACAGGTCCCGTATTTTTGCGATGCACCGTTTCCAAGATGTTAAATTTCACCCTCAAGGGGTGGTTTTTGAAAATTTTTAATAAATGATAAATTGACCCCATAAAAAATCTTAATTAACGGCACAAGTATCATATTTTTGCAACGCACTGTTTCCGAGACATTAAATTTCACCCCCAAGGGGTGGTTTTTGAAAATTTTTTATGAATGGTAAATTAACCCCAGAAGAAACCTTAATTAATAACACAGATCCCGTATTTTTGCGATGCACTGTTTCCAAAATATTAAATTTCACGCCCAAGGGGTAATTTTTGAAAATTTTTAATGGTAAATTGACCCCATAAGAAACCTGAATTAACGACACATGTCTCATATTTTTGCAATGCACCATTTTCGAGATATTAAATTTTACCCCCAAGGGGTGGTTTTTGAAAATTTTTAATAAATGATAAATACACCAGAAAGGGTGTGAGAGAGTGAGAGGGGGTGAAAAATGATGAAAAAGTGTAAGAAAAAAAAAAAAAATGAAAAAATAGAGAAGGGGTGGGGAGGGATGGAAGGGGGGCGTGGTGAGAAAGGGAAATGAGGGGAGGGGAGGGTGAGTGGAAGTTGGGGGAGGTGTGAGTGAAAGGTAAGAGAGAAGAGAAGTACATACATGACTGCGGACAGAGAACAATTTTTCATGAAAAACATCACTTTTTGACCGTTTGTATATCCAGAACGGCTTGACCGATTTTTTTTTTTTTTGGCTTAACTTACTCGTGGCGATGCCACCTTTCAGAATATGCTACATGCATTTCAAAATTTTTTATATTTTAATAGTTCTGTACCCCAAAAAATCGATTCTAAACTTTCTGGATAAGAGACTAGTAGCGTCCAAAATTTTGAACATGGCCGGAGACGCTACCGCGTCTCCTGATAAATTTTTGTTACTAAATATCTGTACCTGTATCGTTAATTAAGGTTTCTTATTGAAGTTAATTTACTGTTCAATAAAAATTTTCCACCACTTATAAAAAATTTTCAAAAACCACCCTTCAGTGGTGAAATTTAATATCTCAAAAACGGTACACCGCAAAAATACAAGACCTGTGTTGTTAGTAAAGTTTCTTATGGAGTTAATTTACTGTTCAATAAAAATTTTCAAAAACCACCCCTTGAGGGTGAAATTTGATATCTCAAAAACGGTGCATTATAAAAATATGAGACATGTGCCGTTAATTAAGGTTTCTTATAGGGTCAATTTACCATTTATTAGAAATTTTCAAAAACCACCCCTTGGGCATGAAATTTAATGCTGGATTTTTACAGAAATTCAGCAGATCAGTCAACAGCGTGATCAACAGATTACATAATTTTCAGTTTAACAGAAAAAAATATTGCCAGCACAGACGCACGCGAGCAATCCAGCAGATAAAATAGCATCGTGTGCCGCTGGTTTAATATATTGTATACATATAACACGCGCAAAGATCCAAAGAGAAATACAATCATAATCTGTCACATGTGTCACGCTTAACCATGACAAGTTTTTATCGATTTGAAGTAACGCGCACAGCACAGAGCATCGAGATAATCAATCAGCATCGCGGAAAAGTGACACAATACTTGCGAAAATCGATATAACATAGACTTTTTAAGAATGGATACTTACATTAGAACGAAAGATTAAGTGATAAATTCAGTTAGCATAAATTTTATTATTATACATATTATTACAAACAAAATACACCACAGAGGTATTTATATTCATATATTTTACACGGAAAAATATATTTAAATTCAAATTACACATTTACAATTTTTTTAAAGGAATATATAATTTTATTAATTTATTCTTGACCATTAATTAAAATTTTAATTAATTTAAGTTTATTTTATTAAAATAATAATTAAAAATTTAGGTAGTTTAAATAAAATATTAATTTGTAGGATTAATATAAAAATTTAAATTATCTTAAATTATTATTATAAATATTATTTATTTTTAATAGTTTTAGTATTTATATTAATATTTTATTTAAGATTATATATTAAAGATTATGTCTATATTAATAATCATTAGACCTAATTTACTTAGAATTTTATTTGGATGAGATGGATTAGGATTAATTTCTTATCGTTTAGTATAGAGAGATCAAAAATTGAAAAAATATTTATTATCACTTTCAATTTTGTTTATTAGGTTTATTTAAAAACTTAGAATTTTTTGAAGTTAAAGGACAATGTTATAAATTTTACTTAGTAAGTAAATTGAATATTTTATTAAATATCTACATTAGAACGAAAGATTAAGCGATAAATTCAATTAACATAAATTTTATTATTATATAAATTATTATACAAATGGAATATTTTACACTAGTGTATTTGAAAATTCTTAATAAATGGTAAATTAACTCCAGAAACCTTAATTAACGAAATAGATCCCGTATTTTTGCGATGCACCGTTTTTGAGATATTAAATTTCACCCCTAAGAAGTGGTTTTTGAAAATTTCTAATAAATGGTAAATTGACCCCATAAGAAACCTTAATTAACGGCACATGTCTCATATTTTTACAATGCACCGTTTCCCAGATATTAAATTTTACCCCCAAGGGGTGGTTTTTGAAAATTTTTATTGAGTAGTAAATTAACCCCATAAGAAATGTTAATTAACGACACAGATACCGTATTTTTTCAATGTACCGTTTTCGAGATATTAAATTTCACCCTCAAGGGGTGGTTTTGGAAAATTTTTAATAAATGGTAAATTGACTCTACAAGAAACATTAATTAACGACACAGGTCCCGTATTTTTGCGATGCATCGTTTCCGAGATATTAAATTTTTCCCCCAAGGGGTGGTTTTTGAAAATTTTTAATAAATGGGAAATTGACCCCATAAGAAATCTTAATTAACGGCACATGTCTCATATTTTTGCAACGCACCGTTCCCGAGATATTAAATTTCACCCTCAAGGGGTGGTTTTTGAAAATTTTTAATAAATGGTAAATACACCAGAGAGGGTGTGAGAGAGTGAGAGGGGGTGAAAGATGATGAAAAAGTATGAGATAGAGCGAAAAAATGAAAAAATAGAGGGGGGAGGGGAGGGGAGGAAGGGGGGCATGGTGAAAAAGGGGGATGAGGGGTGGGGAGGGTGAATGGAAGTTGGGGGAGGTGTGAGTGAAAGGTAAGAAAGAAGAGCAGTGTACATATGACTGCTGACAGAGAAGAAAATTTTTCATGAACACATCAATTTTTGACCGTTTGTATGTCCAGAACGGCTTGACCGATTTTTTTTTTTTTTGGCTTAATTTACTCGTGGCGATGCCACCTTTCAGAATATGCTACATGCATTTCAAAATTTTTTATATTTTAATAGTTCTGTACCCCCAAAAAATCGATTCTAAACTTTCTGGATAAGAGACTAGTAGCGTCCAAAATTTTGAACATGGCCGGAGACGCTACCGCGTCTCCTGATATACAAATTAATGAGAATCGAAGAAAAAAAAAGAGATTCTAGAATTAAACGCAGAAGATTTTGGGTTAGACCAATTTTTAACATCGAAAGAAGATTTGCACAAGGGGCTAGCAACAATCTGGTGCAAGAAATGACTTTTGAAGAGGTCGAAAAATTTTTTAATTATTTTCGTATGACAGAAACATTTGAAAAATTGTTGCATATTGTTTCACCGCATATACAGAAACAATTTGTTATTCGTGAGCCAATTTCTGCTCGCACTCGCCTTCAAATCTGCTTACGATATTTATCTTCAGGAGATAGCATGGTATCCATATCATACGCATTTCGTGTAGGACACAATACAGTGTCAAAGATAGTCTCAGAGACATGCGATGTAATATGGGATACTTTAAAAGATATGGTATTCTCTTAGATACTTCCATCTTTTCATTGCATCATCCATAGTCATGAGTCCTATAATCATAAACAAAATTAATTCGTATTCTTAAAATAGATTGTAGCTTGCGCTTTGCTACTTTGTGTAATATCTCTCTTTTGTAAATATTTATACAAACCTCCTAACGTATTTTCAACTTCCTTCCACAGTGCTTTCTTTTTTGCTTTTGTCCGTTCGCTAAGTGGAATTTGGAAGTTCCATAGTGCTGGCTTTGTTTGTATTATATCAATTAGCATTTCATCGCGCTGATCTATCGAGTACTGACGTTCATTGCTATCCTCCGGTACTATTTTATTGCTGTTCTCAACTTGTTAAAATATAATTAGTTGGTAGATTAAATTTAACATTTTAAATCTATGTATGTGATATTAAATATATATAATGAGTACTTTCCAGCAAGTTACAGATAAACACAATAATGTGACGCCTTGATCAGGCACACAAATAGAACATAGATAATTAACTCTTGTTGCATGCTCTTTAGGCTCATACAACCAAACACAACAAAACTCACTTTTCGAGCTGTGTTGGAATTATGAAGCATTGTTGAAAAATGTATTACACAGTGCGAACTATGACATTAGAAAGCTATAAGTATTATTACTGTGACATTTACATCTTTCAAATAATTGTATAGAACTTCATATATGTAGGCCCAGGAAATAAAATCGAAGTTTGTTTTTCGTATACTGAAAGAGGATAGTTCGAGTTCGATCATAACATCTCTGAGTGATTCTACACAACTCCTTACATTACTAGGCTCGACTAGGAGGTGCGAGTTTTTGATTTTTAATAGATGTTACGTTGGCTCGTTCAAACATTAAAGATTTATATTGGGGGAGTAAGGAGGCGGCTTGTAATTCCTTGGCACCATCGTCGAGAGGTAATCCATTCATAGAAATAAATATAACTAGGTTGTCCTTTTGGGATACCAACCCATCACGGGTGTAATTAATGTTAATTTTATCTGTCCTAGATTGTTCTAGAGTAGGGGCTATTCGAGAAGGGGGCACTTCTTCGGATTCAGAATCGGAAGAACTGTAAGGGGAAAAATCTTCAAGGCTAGAATCGTCTTTTGATAATTCGGCTACATCGTGCATTTCTACATCGACTGGTTCGGGAGAGACAGGAGGTGGAGGTTCGGGGGGGGAAAGCTCCGGTGGGAAAGAAATAGTGATGGATTTGGAATGTGGTTTGGTAATTGCAGATGATATAGATTCGTTAGATGATTCGTCAATGAGTTCTGGAATTATAGGTTGCACCATAAGTATGAGAATGGAGGGAGGGTTTCGAGATAGTGCATCAGCATTATTATTTAAAGATCCCTTTTTGTAATGAATTTCGAACTCATATTCGGATAGTTTGGTCCTCCATTTCCATAGTCGTGAAGAAGGGTCCTTAATTGAGCACAACCACACTAAGGGTTTGTGATCAGTGACGATAGTAAACATTTTACCGTATAAGTAGGGTCTAAAGTGCGATATGCAGTAAACTATGGCTAAACATTCCTTTTCTATTGTAGAATATCTTTGTTCCGTTTCATTTAAAGTACGAGAGACGTATGCAATCGGTAAATCTTTTCCAACACTTCCTTCCCATACAGCACAGATCATTGCAGTTATATTGTGGCAATATTGTCGCAACAAAGTAACATTGCGGCAACGTTGCTGCAATATAGCTGCAACATTTGTGCTGTATGGGTTGGCTTAAAACTCCGCCAATGGCGTAGCCGGAAGCGTCAGTAGTCAATATGAATGGTTTCGAGAAATCTGGGTATTGTAGAATGGGTTCGGTGCAAAGAGCGTTTCTTAAAGTATTAAAAGCTAAAACCTGCGGATCGTTCCATTGGAATGACCTGTTCTTTTTTAGTAAGTCAGTTAGAGGTTTTGCTATCTTAGAGAATTGTGGGATGAATCTCCTATAATATCCAACTAGTCCCAGAAATTGTTTTATGTTTTTGGGGTTTCGCGGCTGGGGAAAGTTTACTACTGAATTTATTTTATTAGGATCAGGCTTAACACCATCCGCACTAATGATGTGTCCTAGATAGGCAACTTCCTTCCGTAAAAATTCGCACTTATCTGGCTGAAGTTTTAGATTCGCCTCTTTCAATCGTTTCATTAATCGAGAAAATTTGATAGTATGTTCCTGTAGAGATCGCGCATAAATAACTATATCATCCATATAAACAAATAACTCAATACCTTACAAACCGGACAGAACGTTGTCCATTAGACGTTGGAAAGTAGCAGGGGCATTTTTAAGACCGAAGGGCATTCGCTTAAATTGATAATGACCGTAGGGGGTAGAGAAGGCAGTTTTAGGGGCATCCTTAGGATCCATTGGTATTTGATGAAAACCTGAAGCTAGGTCAAGCACGGAAAAATATTTGGCGCTACCAAGTTGGTCAAGAATGTCAGTGATATTAGGGAGAGGGTACGCATCACCGATAGTTTTTTCGTTTAAGTTCCTGAAATCTATAACCATTCGCCAACGTTTATTGCCTGATGAATCAGGCTTTTTGGGTACAATCCATAAAGGTGAATTGTAGGGGGAAGTAGAAGGTTCTATGATATTTTCTTTTAATAATTTGTTAACTTGACGGTCGATTTCTTCCTTATGAACCGGTGGAAAACGATATTGCTTAACGTGGATTGGCACATTATTAATAGTATGAATAACATGTTGAGTAGCATGAGTACATTCTAAAGAGTCATGAGGCAAATGAAATCTATCTGAATATTTTGAAATAAGCTGTACCAGATCTTTTCGCTCTTCGTGATTGAGATGATCCGTACGCAGAAGTTGTAAAATGACTTGGACGCGGTCATTAGACTCGTCGTCAGAATTAGAAGAATTAGTAAGAACTTGGACAGTAAAACTGTTGGGACGACCTGTGGCCGACTGATGTCTTAAGAGATCAGTGGCACCCGAAGCTATTCCAGAACCGAAGTAGGAACACCTTAGAGTATCTACAGTATTACCGCGAGAATTAGAAAACATGGGAGATTCGTAAGAACAAGATTCAGTGGGGGAGGGAACAGAACGGCCGTCGGCTGTAAACACAGCACCTCCAACACCTAGGTGCGGAGTACCAAAGGGGGTAAGAGAATCTCTCAAATTTTCGTTAAAATACAATGATGAATTAGAAGTAGAAGAAGGATGACCTGTGGACAACTGATGCTCTAAAGAATCAGTGTCACCGCGGGGTAGCTCAGACTCGAGGTAGAGTTCCCGGGTATCATGAGAATTAATAGAAACAGAAGTAGAAGGAATTTCAGAATATTCAGAGTACTCAATGGATTTAGAATAAATATCAAAACCTCCGGAAGATTCGTCGCGACTAAAGGTATTATTTCTGCTTACACCACAAATACAACCATCATACGTGTTATACTCGTGAAGCGTAGTCACAGGTACCTCTATATCGTACTCCTCATCCGTGGTATTAAAAATTGGAAGATGTGCCTTCCCGTTTAAATTAGTAACTATAGCGTCACCAAGATAAAGACCGTCAATGGGCTTTAGGAGTGGAAGATATCCGACCTTTAATTCAGGATTGGAAATGAAAACGCAAAATGGAGTAACCGATCTTGGTTTGACTCTTATGTATTTCGTTTCGGTAAAAGGAATGCTCGATCCGTTATATTGTAAACATTTCTCCTCAAAGTTAATAATAGCATTGTGCTTTTTAAAGAAGTCCGTTCCCAAAACTCCGTGTTGTGGGAAGGCAATGTCGTTAGGCACTACATAGAATTTGGTTTCCCGCCCGAGTAAAGAAATAGAAAGAGAACCGAGGGTATATATAGGTTCGGGGGAGATTCCTTGTAAAGCAAAATTATCTTGTTTTTCATAAGTGATTGTTTCTTTGATACATTCCTTTTTAATAAGATTAATACCAGATCCCGAATCGACCATGAACAAACAAGGGTGTTTTAAATTAGGCGACGAAAGAGTGACATTGGGATCATGATCTACGTAGATAATGTTTGTTCGCGCTGTAGAAATTATGTCGCGTTGTTGAATCGTACCGTTCGCGCTAAGCTTTGATTCTGGTGCCCTTGATTCTCGGCGTTCGGGCGAGCACCGTTGTTTACCGGAACGCCCGTTATGTTTTCCGGATTTCTAAGAATAGCAGTGGGTTGTCCGGATGGTCCGGCAACAGGTTGATTGACAGAAGGATTAATAGGAAGACGTTGATTATTTAACCATGCACGACGGTAAGCGAGTTTACGACATTCACTAATAAGATGTCCCGGGGTTTTACAATAATTACAGACTCTTCCCTCAGGAGAGTTGGGACCTAGCTGCCCAGGGACAAGGGGTTTAATAAATGGACGATATGGGCCTGCAGTGCTTGGGGATTGAGAGGCAGCTCGTGGTGGATAGTCTACACGTGGGGGAGAAAGAGGAGGTTTCGAAGACATTTGAGATTTCTGTCGACGCGCTTCAGCTTCGAGAGTTTTTGAGAGTTGAATAGCATTGGCAATAGCATCGTCTAACGTAAAGTAACCCCCGTGTAATTGCAATCGCACCAATAAATCAGAAGGCAAGCCCTTAACAAAACTATCACAAGCCTCCTTATCGATTTGTTCACGAATGTGTGATTCCCGTAACCCAGAAGGATTTTCCATTTCTCCATCTATGATAGCATTTTTTAATTCTTTAATCCGTTCGATGTAACTGAAGAGATTTTCATTAGGAAACATATAAATATTCCCGAGTTCTCCTCGATATTGATTCAAAGATTTGTTATGACCAAAAATTGATTTTAAATGACGAGTAAGAGAAGAGACATCAGAAAATTGCATTCCCTCAACGGCGGTATATGCGTGACCTTGTAGTTTGTTAACAATGATTTGAACGAACTGATATTCATGCATAGGGGATATAAGTTTGAGTGTTCGTTCGCAGATTTTAGTAAATTGATAGACAGACATCTTTTGCCCATCGTAACGCGGAATTCCATCTATAACGTCTTTAACTCGCATATAAGGGGACTCCATTTGAGGAGGGGGTGGATGAGGGTTATAAGTAGAAGGAGGTTGAAGAGGTGCAGGGGGTGGAGGTTCATTATTGAAAAGAGATTCAGGAAAATCAGGGATAGCAGTTTGATTACGTATATCTGACATTTGGAGTTGTAGTTCACCGACGCAAGAGTTTAAGCGTTCCATCTCGTTAGGAAGTTGATTAAGTTTACCGAGATCATGGCGAAGATTAGCGAGTATGTTTGTAAGATCTTGTATGTCTACCGCGGGGGTAGTTCCTTTAGGAAGTTCGCGTTCTCGTTTTTCTAATTCATCCTGTCTCCTCCTCAAAGCCTCTGCTTGTTCGCGAAGGAGCTTATCTTTTTCGTTTACTTGTCTTTGTAGAATTTCGATCTCCGCGAGGGTCGTTTCACTTATTTCAGAAGGGGTACGCGATGCCTGGGAACGAGTATTATGAGCCATTATTAAATCCTAGAATTTAAGTTAAACGAAATCTTATTTTTCCAACTCTGTGAACGACCGTTTTTCCAATTTATTTTCCAATCCCACCGCTGCCACCAAAATTTTCTGTTACGTCCCGCGGTTCGATATGAAATGGAATAAGACAAAATAAGATGAATTTTATGTTAAAAGTAATCGCGAGTAATGAGTCTCAAATTAAAGCCAATTGAATTGATCCGCGGTTCGTAATATTTTCCTTCGCAGGTACTACCTCAGTGTACCTGCGGAGGTGCTCTCCTTTATTGATTTTCGATCAACCTGCTTACACAGGCTTTATCGGGGATTGGCGAGAGCTGTCGTCACAGAGAGGTCAAGTGAGAAGGAATAATGTTAGTTGAAACAAATTAATTAATTACTCTAACCTGTGAAATATGTTTATCGTCGCTTGGCTCTTTTGACCGATTCTTCCAAAGCCTGCGAGGAACTCTGGGGTTTGTTGAAAAGGGACGGACGAAGGTGGGGAAAATGGGCGCGTATGTACAAATTTCGAACGTACCTCTCGTCTGGATTTAAGCGTTCGGGATTGATGTACAAAGGGATGTGTAGGATATTTGGAGAAGGAGTGGAGCTCGAGGGACCGGGTTGAGTTTCTTCCGAAGAAGAGGAAGGAATTGGAGGAATGGTCCTGGACGGTTGAAGGGATGAGGAAGGACCTGGTTGTGGCTCTTGTGGCGCTGGGGGAAGATCTTGAGGGATAATTTGGGGGTTAGGTGTGGATAAGTCTATTAGGATGGGTATAGGACGAGGATTCACTTCAGTTTCCAAATCTATTAGGGGAGGGCGTTCGCGCCTATTTATTAAGGGACGAGGGATTGGAGTAGGCGGCTTCTGGATGGGAAGGGGTTTAACCTTTGCAGCTAGGATACGCCGTGGAATGACCAAGGTCGTAGTACCGCGTGATTTCAATTCTATTTTAGGTGGCTCCGGTTCAACCATCTATTTGAAATAAAGCGAAAGGAAATAACTTGAAAATAACTGATTTATGGCAATTCGAAAACTCAAGAGTACATAGTTAAATAAGGATATAGCAGTTTCAACAAAATTACATGGAATATTCAAATTAAAGACATCAGTGTAAAATGTTCAATGGACATATGAAACATTCAATCGATAACAAATAAACACATGAAATATTTGATTCAATAAAAGGGTTTACAATAATAAGTGACACAGGGTAGTTATTAAATATTTTATTTCTTCAGGCAGAGACAAGTTGCTAGAGCAAAAGTAAAAGAGAAAACGAGAGATACTAATAGAAATAAAATAATCAAATAAAACAAATGAACAGTTATAGTAATAAGGGAAAACTTTTGTTGGAAGTAGTAATACATGAATTTAAATGTTGATTTAATTATTTAGAAAGTTCAATTATAATGACAAAAAAAATCATTCAAGATAATTCCAATATTTACCATTACAAGGGAAAACGGAGCCACGGCCCTCAACCTAGCTCTGCTAGAGTTTTGGAATCCGTGGCCAAAGGAAAAATCAGGAAGGAAAAACAACGGCCCTCAACCTAGCTCTGCTAGAGTTTTTGGTACTCGCTGATTTCCGGAAGGGTGTTAGATCCGTGGTCCTCAACCTAGCTCTGCTAGAGCTTTAGACTCACGTCAAAAAGGGGGTTAGTAGACCGTAAAGATTCAAGCGAAAAAAATAAAAATTGTTACTAGTAATATTTTAAAACTCAATGGAGGTAATAAAAAAAAATTAATGTATAAATTCTTTTGAAAGAAAAAAAAAGGAATTTAAATCTAGCAACTTGTTTTATTCTCCTGCCTCTTTTCAGCTGTAAGAACAATTATTATTAAAGGAATTTGGGTAGGGGTAAAGATAATAATTATAAAATAATTTCTTGACGTGAATTAATTACTGAATGCAAATGTAAATATAAAATCTCGATTGTCTGAATTCTCAATTAAATGACACATGAATTAATTATTGTTATAAGGTTTTTGTCTTGTTTCACGAGGTAAATAATATTTAACTTGAAATCAACGTAGAATGTTAATAACCGTAATTTAATGTAATTGGGAAATCGAAATGTTAAATATAATTTGGTAGAACAATCTCTATTTCAATTAAAGTTACATAAGATACATAAGTGTACAAATTTAAAATTATTATTCAAAGTCTCTATATGAATATAATTATAATTCACGCCATGAGCATAGGTTTAAATTTCGATATACAATAAAATATCAAAACGCATAATGATTAAATTTTTTAATAAGTTACTGAACATGTATGAACATTCGAAAATCTACTTTAATTTATGACAGAGTCAGATGTTTTCATATAAATTCAAGGTTAATACAAACGGTAATTGAAGCGTATTTTAAGGCATATGGATATATATATATATATATATATATATTTTAACAAAATTGCAGAAGCAAAGCTATCAATAATTCATAAATAATTCATAGATGTTCCGTATCAGAACTCTTAATGTTAAGTAACAATTGTAGAGATTACAAAATTTCAAGTGTTCAAGTATACTTCCTGATAAATTGTCACAATAATTAATTGAATTAATAATAAAGGAGTGTATAGCGATTCTCTGAATATGGTTCCGCGGTTGTAATTTAATAAAAATAATGAATTAGAAATTCTTGACGAATATAGGTGGTCTAGCGATACAGGCTCAAGACATAAATATGCAAAACCTCATTAACATGGTTTATAGTTGAACACTTGTAAAAAGGCACAAGATATAAGTAGAATCGGCCGTTTTGATTAACGCTAGCGCGCTTAGGATCCAATAATTATGATTTCGAAAAATTTTATATAAATGCTAGAGACATGGTTATATAAGGTATAAGGTATAAGATTTAATGAAAATTTTAAATTGAATAAAATTGACTTGTTGAATAGCGTAATCAAGTTTAGTTATTAATAATGAAAAGAGAATT
Source organism: Crematogaster levior (assembly GCA_901521435.1). Taxonomy (NCBI): domain Eukaryota; kingdom Metazoa; phylum Arthropoda; class Insecta; order Hymenoptera; family Formicidae; genus Crematogaster; species Crematogaster levior. Next base: position 155,963 of record CABEGB010001124.1, read on the forward strand.
GATAAGGTTTATGGATAATAGAACTTGTGAATAAGTGACATAATAGTGACAAGATCAAGTGTCACGAAATGGCAGATTTTAACAACGTCTCGGTTCGGCCGTTATAGCTAACGAACGATGTGTACAAAATAAAGAATAATGGACTTACAGTGGTTGCTTTACGATAACTCTTATACCAAAATATGTCACGTTTAATTTCTGGCTGACTCCTCTCGTGACAATATTCCTTCGTATCCTTGGATCGGATTGGCTGTTTCGTATGGGATCCTCAGCAAATCCGAAATAATAATTTCCTTCCCTTCACTTTTCCTTTCGTACGACGGTTTCTGACTTAATAATGATTGACAATGTATATGAATGTATATGACTTATATGCACTATTTCAAAACTTTTGAGTTCTTTTCTTCACGATTACACTGAGCGCGTCTTGCTACTTTGAACTCTCACTTCTTTCTTTCCAGTTTCAATTAACAATACATATGACTGAATATAACTGAATTGAGTATAAGTATAAATTTTACACTTCGGAAAATATTCTAAGTTCAAATTTCGGGGATAAATTCGCGAGTGCTTTCACTTCAAAACCTCTGATCTTTCTGTCGACTTTTTTCGCTCCTCTTGATGAGCTACGGCAGATTTTCCGAGCCCTCAAGATTTTAACGGAGGGGGTGTACATAGAGTAGGGAGTATGTTCTTAAATGCAAAACGTATAGGGTAGGAAATCGTGACGTACGGCTCTACGTCACGTTAACTTGCATCAGCCTGGTGACGAATAGTTTAGTAAATTATAAATGCAACCCGAGTATTTTTCTTGTCTTATCTGTCAGACGTTTTGGCGTCTCGCAACTTTAAATTCAACAATTTTTGCGCGGTGGAATGAGGCGGCGAGAATTGTTGAGACTTATTAACTTTGATAAAGGGTGAAAGTAATATTTTTTCGTCAAGGCTAAGGCAAGTGAATAACAATGTTAACTTATTCGTAAGAGTACAATGTGAATAAAATAATGATTCGCATTAAGTATTAACAATAGTATGAGGTGTATAACGTTGCATAAGATGACAACGGAAAATTAATGATAAAGTACAACATATATATTTTAATAATAATAATGGAATAATTTAATCAAAAGAAAATGCTGCGAATAATTTATAAAGCGTGGTATATAGCAAGATTATAACAAAGGAACTGCATTTTAACAAAGACATAAGAATCGCATGTATAGGAGAGAGATAGTTTAATTGAATATGGTATATGAGTAATAATGCATTAGACAAGGTAAGTTTAATAGAGTTATGTATAGTAGCGGTGCGCTAGCAATAGAATATGATTTTATACGAGTGCGAGAAGGTAAGCTTAATAAGGAGAAGCGTAAGAAATTATACGTATGAACAAGGATAGGTAAAAAAAAACAAAGCACTTGGAGAATCGACAGAGCAGGAATAAAGCGTAATTAATTGGTTAATGCAATTAATTTTAATTATCTTATATAATAATTGCGTGAATTAGAGGTAACTTAAATGTTTAAGTATATATAACTAAAATACTTATCTAACGCGGGTATATTGTGACCCTTTTTTAACCCTTTTGTATTTTATAATTTTTATGTGAATTTCTTATCTTTTCTTTGCACATTCTTTTATAAAGTATATTTATCTGTATATTAACGAAATTAAAACATAAAATACTATGCAAAAGTATGAACATATGCTAAAGGGTAAAAATTAAAATTTAAGAACAAAAGAATAATACATGGAGTAGCAAAATTAGCGTTAAACATTATAGAGGACATATGTTTATATCAAAACAATAATTTAAAGAAATAATTTGTAATAGCGTGAAATTGTAAATAGACATTAATATAATTCGATAATGAATATACTAGATTTGTTTTTGTATATTTGATTTTAATTTTATAATTTTTATCTGGTTTTCTACCTTTTCGACGTCGCTTATTAAAAATGATTATATATACGTATTGTGTATTATTATAAATATAGCATATAGTATTAATTAAAGTTATAGTAATTGGCATACTGTGCCAGTGATAAAAATATATATATTGAGACTCCCTATGCATGGAAGTCGCGGCACATACTGGGTGAGACATTAGTAACAATTTTAATTGATATAATTAAAGTTTATGTGGGTTTTTTGGATTTTACGTTTTCTTCCTTTTTATTTTGTTTTCTAATATTTTCCGTTGTTCCAATAGCAACGCCTTGTTGCTTATTAGATATCTATATATATAGCAAAAGTACAATAAAATAGCAATCGTAGAAAAATATATAAATAATAAAATAACGTAATAACATGTAATTAATAGTAAAATAATGTACTAAAATGGTAAGTATTATAGAAAATAGTGATTTTAATACTGAAATATATATATATATATATGTATAACAGTGGAAAAAGGAAACAGATAATTTGCAATAATGTAAAATTATGAGTAAGTATCTAGTAACACACAAAATCATAAAATAAGAGGGTTTTTCTAATTTTAAAAATTGGCGGGACGTCACAATAATATTAAACTTCAGAATAAAGATAAAGATATTATCTTAAGAAACAAAAAAGAATAGAATCTAATTGATAAGCGTGCTTCTAATTAGTATTTATATTTCATGTTGCATGAAGAATTTTATAACTGATACTTACTAAGATATTATCGGACTGGTTTTTATTCATTTTTGTTGAAATTTATGTTGAAATAAATTTTTTCACAATATTTTCTTATTAGGACTCAACTCTTCCTTCTCAACTGTTCTCAACTATATGTGTATGTGTAGCGTAAACGATAGAACGCCGAACGCCGTGTACAAACCAGCGTGATCCATGTTGGCGTAACGAAAACGGGCGTAAAGCCTGTGATTGGCCTAGTTCCTTTACGCCGTACGCCGGTACGCCGTACGCTGGCTTCATGGGACTTCACCCTTACGGATTGCGGTACTTTATATATCTAGTGACTTTAGCATATATGATTGACAGCGACCTCGGTATCGATCATGTAATTTTTCCCCTAGGGCGAAAACGTGAAAAGTGAAAATTTTCACGTGAATTCGACGATTTTGCAATCACGCAACTTTCGCCTGTCATAAAAAGTGAACTAATTCACGCGAAACATTTCGGTATGTAAGAAGGTACTTAAAATGTGAAAGTCTAGTTCCTTTTTACTAATCTATCTAGAAAGCAGCAAAAATGGCTGCTGCTTTTTGGATTATTGCTGTAAATTTTATAAATGAAGACGATGAACAGCGAAGACAGGAACAGCGGAAAATAAGTATTTTAAGAAGACATTTGCGCGATGCGTCAGATCCTTTTGATTTGTCAGAGAGACAATTTCGTTTCTTATACAGGTAAGCGATACATTGAACATATTATATATTTTTTAGTGATTTTTAATAAGTAATTAATTATATATATTAAAAATGTAAATATTCAGATTATCAAGAAAAACAACTCGCGTTCTGTGTGAAAATCTAAGGCAATGGATTCAGCCCGGAGTAAGGTCAACTGCGATTCCAACAGAGCTGAAAGTATGTATACCTTCTTTTTTATCTTCAAATGATTTTAAAATTATCAATTTGCATGCTTTGTTAGGCATGTAGTACGTATCTCTGCGATTAAGTTCAATTGTCGCTCTTGTCCTTGTAGTCTTATTAGGATCTAAGGCCCTAAACGGAATGGCTGTCTTGTAAGACTCCGGCACAAGACAGTATTGCGTTACTTCAAGACATTTGTGTCTGGAGTCTTACAAGATAGCCATTCTGCTTAGGACTTTATAAGAACAATAAATTGAATCATCGAGACATAACACATGAAATTAAATAATAATGTGTTTGTTTCAAAATTAATAAATCTTTTAACTTTTGAAGCTTCTAGTTTATATGTAAATCTGCATAGACATGTAGAATAGACTGGCCTCTACCAGGGGATTTATTTTTTACTGATCACTGAGCAGATTTACCATAGACTTAAGGTGCAATTTCACGTAGCGTCAAAACGCTAGCGGCTCTCCCCACTTTGGCGCCCTTGGTCGACGCGTCGTTTTGCCGCTTGAAGTTCGGAGAGGCTCAACTCGAGCGAAAAATAGACGTGTTTGAATCGTTTCAGTTGTATCAACAATTTCAAAAAATTAATATGTTAAATTTTAACATTTACAAACCTTAATGTTATTATCAAACGTTCTTTCGGTTGTATGGGTTCTCGAATAACATTTTCTTTTATCAATAGCGATCCAACAATAGATAACAATTCCTCCAATTGTGTTGCGGACATTCGGAAATAATTGTGGAATCGTACTCCATTCTCTATGGTCAGTTTAGGAATTGACACATAATAAAAACTGTGCTCTGGACGATTCTTTAGATATGGTGCTACCCAGTATTGTTTCTTCTTGTACGGTTTCTTTTCATTTTCTTGTAATTTTTGCATAATTGCACACAACACCAGTATTCGTCGTTTCTTAATCTCTTTAGCTGTTACTGACGGCAATGTATTTTGTAAGGTTGTCGATAAAATACTGTTCCGACAGTTTAAACGCACTTTGACACGTATCCTTATTGTCAGTTTTATACACGAATTAAATCTATAGAAAAAATTTAAAAAATACAGAAAATACAAATCCACAGCGACCAGCGATTTGTCGCTCCATGAAAAAGTAGCGGGCGTTTAGCGGCTGGCGTTTTGTCGACAGCTCTTTTTCTCCTTACTATTGAGGGGAAATGTATCACAGAGTGGGGAGAGCCGCTAGCGTTTTGACGCTACGTGAAATTGCACCTTTATAGAATAGACTGGCCTCTACCGTAAGAAGCAGCGTTGAAAGATCTAAAGGATAGAGAGATGATTCCGGGACGAAAGAGAAGAAGAGAAAGAGAAGGGAAAAAGACGAAAGAGAAGGACAGAGAATTCCAGAATCATGTCTCTATCCTTTCGATTTTTCAACGCTGCCTTTTATGGTAGAGGCCAGTCTATTCTATAAGTCTATGGTAAATCTGCTACTTAATGATCAGTAAAAAATAAATCAATAATATGTATACATTCTGGCAGTACTAAACTTTATGGCGTCTGGATCTTACCAGAGGCGTGTTGGACAAGATTTTTTGACGTGCATGAGTCAATCTGTCTTCAGTGGAATCTTGGGTTTCGCGTCGCAATCATAGACTTATATAATAGACTGCGCCTTCCTATGGACGCACGCACGCCGACATTGAAGGATAGAAGTAGTGATGGAGTTCTTCGCTCTCTCTCACATTATAGAGAGAGTGGGAAGAAGCGGAGAAGACGACTGGGAGAAAAGCATATATGTAATACTCCTATATTGCTAGTATCCTATCTGAGCAATAAGTGGAAGAGGTGGAAATACTACGGTGCAGACGTATATTCGTTTCTCTTTCTTCTGGAGTTTTGCAGCGCTATGCGCATGCGGTAAAGCGTCGCTGGGGCGGTTGTTAATCCCCTCCTCTTCTAATGCGTTAATGGATTTGCGTAAACAATGTATTTCACCAATCGGGCATTTAATATTCTTGACATTAGAACTAATGTGTAATATGTCTACGCTATCAAAAAGACAATTTCCGTTATCAAATTCTCTAAGTTGATGTCTAACCAACAATCGTTTATACGCGCTTTTGATTTGTACGGCATTCCATTGGTCGTCTAAGAAAAGCCAACGCATGCGCACAAAGCTGTAATACTCGAGAAGAAAGAGAGGCTCATATATGTCTGCGCCGTAGTGTTTGCACCGTCCTCGAAGCTCTACTAGCAATATAGGAGTATTACATATATGGAGAAAAGGGGAAAGCGCTGTATGCTGATCAAAAAGGAAAAAAAACAAACATTGGAAATCATTCCTTGTTCCAATTTGCACAAACTGCAACGTCTGACCATATTTTTAATAAAATTGTAATACAACCCTGTGATACACAACCAGTTCAGGCAAAACGGACAGCTTTACTAACCTCTATTTTCGCTCTATCTCATTCCACTCATTTACCCCCACTTCATCGCGTATTAGACAGAGAGAACAGCGCTCCACTATTGCCCTCTCACTCTTATGTCGGCGTGCGTGCGTCCATAGGAAAACGCAGTCTATTATATAAGTCTATGGTCGCAATACCCCAATATGCTCCTACTCACTCCAATACGCTCCAATCTATAGTATACGTAACGTAATACTATAGTTTGGAGCGTATTGGAGCGAGTAGGAGCATGTTGGGGCAAGCGACGCGAACAAACCTTTGCATTCAGTAATTACTGCGCTGAATAATCATATACCAGAATGGATAAAATATCCAACCGAAAGACAGGAAATAGAGGCGATAAAGCGTCAGTAAAGGTTTGTTCGCGTCGCTTGCCCCAACATGCTCCTACTCGCTCCAATACGCTCCAAACTATAGTATTACGTTACGTATACTATAGATTGGAGCGTATTGGAGTGAGTAGGAGCATATTGGGATATTGCGACGCGAACAAACCCTAAGTATATTAAAAGATTATATAAGTGCGTTCCGTTTCATGCATATGGACGCATGATTTATAGTATACGTGTACTATAGATAAATGTGCGCATATGCATGAAACGGAACGCACCCTATGTTACATATGTGTGAAGAATAACATGTAAGAATTGTTTTATTATATTGGGTATATAACATTGGGTATATAACACAGGTATTGGGATAATACAAGATTTCCAGGAGTTGCTGGGGCAATTGATGGAACGCATATTGCGATATGGCCCCCACAAAAGGAAAGAGAGCATTTATTTATAAATAGAAAGCTCTATCATTCTTTGAATGTTATGTTGGTAAGTATTACGAGTATTAGGCCGGTATTCATAGTCAGGGCTTATATTTAAGATCGTCATAAGTTTATCTTTAGATGCTGTACGAATCAGTTCATTGGCTACGGAGTATCTGACGATGAACTTAAGACGATCTTAATTATAAGACTCGACTATGAATACCGGCCTTAGGCCCGAATTCATAGTCGTTTCTCAGATCTCAAATCTCAAATTTAAAATCTTAAACATCTCTGAAATTTCAGATTGGAAACTCGATATTTAAGATTTGAGATCTGAGATCTGAGAAACGACTATGAATTCCTTAATGTATGAATGTATTCATATACGTTGCACGTTAATTTAAATATATGTGTGTTATTAATTATGTGGTACATATATATGTGAAGGTGTGCGACTACTTTGGGAAAATTTTATATGTAAGTGCTGCTCACGGGTCGAACCCATGATGCACAAGTATGGGCTTCTTCTGCATTATCTGTTTATTTGGAGGAACGATTTCGGAACGGTGAACATGGTACATGGTTATTAGGTATTAACAACGACTACATACTTTTTTCTGTCTTCATCGTATTGTATAATAAAATATAACAAAGCTAACACGTTTCTTTTTTGTGTGTATAGGTGATTCAGGATATCCGATATTGCCGTACTTAATGACACCAAAACTCAACCAAGAACCTGGAACACCTTCGGCATTATATACAGAGGCACACGTGAAGGCTCGATGTTCTGTTGAAAAGTGTATTGGTGTGTTAAAAGGACGATGGCGATGCCTAAGAAAAGAAAGAGCACATCATTACAACCCAGAGTTTGCAGGTAAATACGTTTCATATTTTGCAGCAAAGGTAAATGGGTTGAAATTGATAGAAAATTTCAATTAATTTTAATTCATCTAAATCCGGATTCTTTATTCCTGCAAATAGATTTAAAGAAATAACCGTTGGAAAAATGAATTCTTTACTATCTGTTTCAATATATTTTCGTTAGCTGGGTTATTTCGTATATACAGGATGTTGTATTTTAAGTGATATGATCGATTATCTCGCGAATCGATGATTTTATTGAAAAATTTTTCAAAATTTTTCCTTCATGCCATGCAACTTTCGTTGGAAAAGTTTTTCAATAAAATCATCGATTCGTGAGATAATCGATCATATCACTTAAAATGAAACACCCTGCATATATTGCTATAAATATATACATATATATTGTTATGAATATGTATATATATATATATATATATATTTATAACATTAAATACATGATATAACGTGTATAAATAGTTATTTTGCCATTAAGGTCGATATTTATAGTGAGATCTTATATTTAAGATTGTCTTAAGATCTCGTTTAACCAATGAAATGACTTCATGTTAAACGAGATTTTAAGACAATCTTGAATATAAGATCTGACTATGAATACCGGCCTAAGTGTATTATTATTTTCATTTGTTACAGCTCTGATTGTAAACGCTGTTTGTGTTTTACACAATTATGCAAAGCATTTTAATGTGCCTGATCCTGAAATCTTTTTTGACGACATCGATATAGAAAATGAAGTACCTCGTGAAGAAAATGTACGTCTTCTTACAGGAAATGAAGTTCGTGAAAATATCATTCGCCGATATTTTACGCAGTGAAAAAAAAATTAAACAGCTGATTAGTTAACTCAGCACAACCCTGTTTAGAGATATAAAAACGTTCTTTTTCTGTATATAACTAATAATTTTTATTCTTTTTGTATATACTTTTGGTCGCAAATAAATGTGAACATTTGTAAACGAAGACTTTTTTATTTATAAAGTATTCAATCATCCGATAACAATATCACATGGTATTTATATAATTGTAGTATTATTAAATTACTATCCGTTTGCTTTAGTTTTATCATATATTTGGCTTATATCACATTTGATTTGTATCACATTTTCATAATCTTATAAAACAATGCTTAATAGTAAAACAAAAATTAACTTAATGTTGAGAATTTGAATAATTTTATAAAGCAATGCAATACTTAATAACAAAATATTAACTTTATGTCAATAATATAATTTTAAAATAAAAATATTAATATAATATTAACTTATAATTTAATATAACTCAATAAAAGGAATATCTCTTATATAATTTTATCTTATCTTTAGTTTTCAGTTTCAAGGCAATTGCCATGCATATTAAAATCCTTTATTTCAGTCAAAATCTCTTTTTGGACGGCAAGTAATTCTTTTTGTACTGTCAGCTCTTCTCTTTTTATTTTAATTTTTTCTTGCTGTATATGTACAGTTTTTTTATTTCATAAATTTGCACCATTCCTTTATATTTGGGCCGGGTCTACAATAGGTGTAATAAGCTTTAAGCCGTAAAGCCGGTATCAGACTACGCATTGAAGATTGAGATTGAAGATTAAAGGTTGAAATTTGACCAATCAAGACAAAAAAATTTTAGCTTTTTTTGTTTTGATTGGTCAAATTTCAATCTTCAACTTTCAATGCGTAGTCTGATACCAGCTTAAGAAATCGACTAATTACAGTCAAATGTGAAGAGAATAATTGATTGTGATTGGTCAATTTCTTATGACTTAAAGCTTACTACACGTATTGTAGACTCGACCTTACTGTTATATTTATTACACAGATAAATTATCCAATCAAACCGAAAGAAGTTGCAAAAACTTCAAATAGGCCATCGCATGTAAATATACAACAAGATGTAGATGTACAAGATATAAATGTACAACAAGATGTAGATGTACAACAAAATATAGATACTTATTGTACACAGATAAATTATCCGGCCCAACCGAAAAAAATTGCAAAAATTTCAAACAGGCCATCGTATGTAAATGTACAACAAGATATAGATGATAGTCAATTTTCCGAGATTCTGCAGTATATATATGGTAATAATAATAATACATAAGCTCCTTTTTTACGATTTCACTTCAACACTTTATCGTTTTATTTTATTTCATTTCAGATACTTCAGAAGCAGAAATTGTAGAAGAAAAAGAGAACGCCGAAATCAGACCATCAAAGATTAAGAAAGTCAGCAAGGTAGGAAAACTGTCAAACACCACCGATCAGAATTTGACAATGACAGACATGACATTACAAATGTTACAACTTCACCATTGAATTTTGATTTGTTTTAGAAATCAATCCTCTCTCTGGTATATTTGGCATACCAGCAGCTGCTTCTGGAGTCAATATATCCAATAGTTTTTGCTCCAAGTCGGAAATATTAATAGCTGCTGCAAGTCCTCCACCTGTTCCTTGCATGTGCGCTCTTTTCTTGCTTTCTTTCTTTAAAACATTCATTTTCCAGTCATTCCAGCACTGTATAATAAATGCAATATTAAAAACATGAGACAAGCAAGTGTAGAAAGAGATAAAAATATAAATTACATAAATATCACTTATAATTTTTTAATTAGTAAATAAAGTTAAACATTTGGTTCTTTTAGAATAATAAATGAAGGGGAAAGTAATCGGCCTGCATCCAGACAGATTGAATTTAATTCGAGCTATTTATTCTAGTCAGTTTACGTACTTGGAAAAAGAGAAGTGACCATAAAGCTGGCACACGATGCTATTTTATCTGCTGGATTGCTTGCGTGCGTTTGTGCTGGTAATCTTCCTTTCTGCTAAACTGAAAATTATGTAATCTGTTGATCATATTACTGACTGGATTTGCTGGATTTTCACAGAAATTCAGCAGATCAGTAAGCAGCATGATCAACAGATTACATAATTTTCAGTTTAACAGGGAGAAATATTGCCAGCACAGGCGCACACAAGCAATCCAGCAGATAAAATAGCATCGTGTGCCGTTGGCTTTATTCTATGAATTAAAAAAGTAAGTTAACCTTTTTCCATTCTGTTGAAGTTTTCATTGGTCCTTGTCCGGAACTATTTATAATCTCAGTTACTTCTTTCCATAAGTTTTTCTGTAAATTTTGAATTTTGTATATTAATATTTATTACTTAAGAAAAGCGAAAAAAATTTAATATTTACCAGTGTTGAACGCTTAGAACATATATTATATATGTTCTAAGGTTGAACGGCTCTCCGCATTACGAGAAACTCTTCCTCGCACAACATCTATATGTTTAGATAAAGTCTAATAAGATTTCTTTCTGTTTATACGTTACGTTCATTGTTTTTTAATTTTTTATACAGTTCAGCAAAGCACGTGATGAAAAATATAGAAGCCGACACAAATTGAAATTAACATAGACTTAATAGACGGAGTCTAAGCTGCCTAAATGGGCAAGGGGGGTAGTGATCTTTGCCGTAAGGGGAACGCAGTAGGTGAACAGTAACTTCGGTTAAACTCGGTGAAACTCGGTTAAACTCGGTAATATTTCGCTATGGTTTACGTCACGTATACTATAGATTTTGTGTAGTGATACAGCGAAACACAGCCGAATATTACCGAGTCGCGCCGGCGAAACTTTCCGAAGTTAGTGTTCGCCTATCACATGTTTTTTGTAAAAGGCTCCGTCTATTAAGTCTATGGAAATTAATACATTGAATGTATGTAGAAGACAGTCAGCTGCGTCATTTTGGCGAGTTTTCATGAGTTACTAAATAACCGATGTGAATTGGCTTCTAGTGATCTCACTTTCACTCGATGCTCTTACACAATCATGAAATCAAATGTGTGAAAAAGTGAAAACTTCCACGTGAGATCACAACATACAATAAGTGAAAAGTTTCACTTTTCACTTTAAATTACATGATCGATACCCTCGACGCGTTCACAACCATAGACATCAGAGAACGTAGACGGAGCATTAGGTACCCTCACCCATATATGTAATACTACTATATTGCTGATTGAGCTCGGGAGTCTACGAAAACATTACGGTGTGGACAATATTCGTCTCTCACTCTAGAGCAGATGACTTGTGCGTTGTACGCATGCGCTAAAACCGAGAATGGGCATGTGCAATATACGCGGTCTGTCTGATAGGCTCACGCATGTGCAGAATGGCCAAGTCATCTGCTATCTGTCTCATTTCATCAGCGGACGCACCGCCTATGGAAAATGAGGTAGGCTAGCCATAGACTTAATAGACGGAGCCTTTTACAAAAAACATGTGATAGGCGAACACTAACTTCGGAAAGTTTCGCCGGCGCGACTCGGTAATATTCGGCTGTGTTTCGCTGTATCACTACACAAAATCTATAGTATACGTGACGTAAACCATAGCGAAATATTACCGAGTTTAACCGAGTTTCACCGAGTTTAACCGAAGTTACTGTTCACCTACTGCGTTCCCCTTACGGCAAAGATCACTACCCCCCTTGCCTATTTAGGCAGCTTAGGCTCCGTCTATTAAGTCTATGAGGCTAGCAATATAGGAGTATTACATATATGACTATAAAGGCTGATTTATGCAGACCGTAACTGGTAATTTATGCCGTAAACTGTAAGAAATTGACCAATTATATTCGATTATTCTTCTCACACTCAACTGTGATTGGTCAATTTCTTACAGTTTACGGCATAAATTACCAGTTACGGCCTGCATAAATCAGCCTTTAACAATGGTCGCGTTCAGCAGACGCAACTGTTGTACACTGCCCGTCATTAATTCGTTCCTAGGCGGGGTAAGGGGAACGTAGAAATGTAGCCGTGGCGCCATCAGCCGGCAGCGGCTGATTGACACTATTTTATCGACATCGATTGCTGCAGATAAGATTGCACGCGCGCAATTTTCGAAAAATCAGATATATAAAATAATAAATGTATAAAATATAAAATATATTAAAATAAAATAAGAAATAAATAAATAACATTAAAATGATAGAAAATTTAATTTATTTAAAATACTACTACGCCAAATGTCTTCTTTATGGAAAAAAATAAAATCTTTAAAAGATGTTTTTTAATAAATAACTTTGTTAATAATAATTTTGTATTAGCAATTTAATAAAATAAATCGTTTGACCGATTGTTCCAGCGTTAAATAATTTGTGGCTCTGAAAAGAGTTTAATAATCAGTTTAATAATCATTTCGTGCATTGATTTGATTTAATCGTTTCTCAATGGATCCGCGTAGGTTGAAAAAGTTCTGGTTTTAAAATAATATTAAATAATATTATATTAATAGTATTCAAATAATATAAGCATAATAGAAAAAGACAATCTGTCTTGGCGATTGTCTTTTGTTTAATGGCGATTGTTATTCCGTTTTGTCAAGTCTACTCGTTTCGTGCAATGGCAAACAAGTTAAGTATTTTTACTCGTGGCCGCATTATAGGTATGTGGGAAGCTGGTATTAGTGAAGAAGATATTGCACAGCGCATCGAGTGCAATGTCAGAACAGTAAAAAAGTGGATCAATCGATGGGAAGAAGAGGGAGAAGAAGGACTTACAGACAAGCGTAAATTTAATCATAGACCGCGATCTACAACTGCTGAAGAAAATCTATCTTTAGTTAGACAGGTAGATGAAGACCCTTTTCTTCCGGTTTTGCACTCTGTAAATCTTTTAGATTTACAGATTTCTGAGAGGACAGCGCAAAGGCGTTTACACGAATCGAATGTGCACTGTTATCGACCAGCACATAAGATTCAATTAACGAATCGACATAGAGATAATCGTGTTGCTTTTGCGTTGCATCAACTCAACACCGCATCACCGGAAGATTGGGATCAAACTATCTGGACTGACGAAAAAGTATTTTGTTCAGCAGATGATAGACGTAATCATGTCTGGAGACCTGAAGGCCATCGATTTGATCCAAAATATGTGGTTCCTAGCGGGCAAAGTGGACGCATTACTTGTGCTATGTGGGGATGGATTAGTGCTCATTGTCCGGGAGAACTAATTGAAGTGTCGCCGCATATGAATGCCTTCGAATATATAGATATTCTGGAGAACGTTTTGCTGCCAAGCGTTCGCAGTATTTATAGTGAAGACGATATGCCGACATTTCGATTAGTTCAGGATAATAGTGCTGTTCATACCGCTCACATAGTAAAAGAATGGTTCAACGAACATCCCGAAATAGAAGTTCTTGATTGGCCAGCTAAATCTCCGGATCTCAATTTAATAGAAAATATTTGGGCAGCAATTGCGAATTCGTGGGAGTATGGTCATGAGAGAACTAGAGCACAATTAATTGCACATGCGAAAACCATGTGGGAAAATCTTCGCTTAAAACCAGATCTTTTCCAAAACCTACGCGGGTCTATCGAGAAAAGGCTAAACTTAGTTATTGCACAAAACGGGCACTGGACAGGATATTAAAAGGTTCTTTTTAGAACCAGTCATTAAAACGGCTCTTTTCAGAGCTACACATTATTTGACGCTGGAACAGTCGGTCAAACGATTAATTTTATAAAATTGCTAATATAAAATTGTTATTAAAAAAGTTGTTTACTAAAAAACATCTTTTAAAGATTTTAATTTTTTCCATAAAGAAGACATTTAGCGTAGTAGTATTTTAAATCAATTAAATTTTCTATTATTTTAATGTTATTTATTTATTTCTTATTTTATTTTAATATATTTTATATTTATATCTTATATATTTTATATATTTATTACTTTATATATCTGATTTTTCAAAAATTGCGCGCGTGCAATCTTATCTGCGGCAATCGATGTCGATAAAAAAGTGTCAATCAGCCGCTGCCGACTGATGGCGCCATGGCTACATTTCTTGTAGCGTGTAGCGTGTAGCACTCTACTGCACGCGCGCCCCGATTGGCCGGCGCGATGCTACTGCTCGCCGATCATAGCGCCAGCGTCGCTGGTCACGCGCGCCACTCAGCGACTAAGCCTAAAGACATATTTTGAGAATATTCGTTTCTTAACTGTCGTTCGCCAAAAGTCTTCACGGGTGGTTCGGATTAAAGTAGATCTCAGTTGTACATAATTTTTACAGAATTATATTTTCTTTAATTGTTACATAGTTCTTGAGTTGGTTATTGGCTTCCTTAATCACCCACTGCTCCGATTTATAAAGCTCTCCGCCACATTCTACGTTCCCCTTACCCCGCTGAGGGGCCTAGGAACGAATTAATGACGGGCAGTGTACAACTGTTGAGTAATTCTTTTTAATGCGTCAACATGATTGGTCTAGATTTCGGGATCTAATAGAAAGGACCAATAATCACTGATCGCTCACTGATCTGCTCTGCTGCTGAACGCAGCCAATGGATGCGTTCCAATATTCACTGCCAGTACTGAAAATCTATAGTATACGTGATGTAAACTATAGATTTTTAATACTGGCAGTAAATATCGGAACGCAATCAATGGCTACGTTTACATCGTGGACTTGATACGCGTATCAAATAGTAAATAGCTAGTACATTGATTCAGCTATTGGCTGATCAGCTCAAATATACTACTTGATACGCGTATCAAGTGCTCGATGTAAGGGCTATCGCACACAAAATGCATAGCGTTGCATAAACATAACATAAGACCGCTGGACCAATAAACACCTAGAAAAAAGTCGCCATATTGATTTACATAAGATGCGCATTGGTCCAGCGGTCTTATGTTATGCGTATGCTCTGTTATGCATTTCGTGTGCGATGGGCTTAAACTAGGCCAATATACCCATATTAGCTGGTGTTCATATGTCGGTATTTATAGGCCGGTATTCATAGTCGGGTCTTAAATTTAAGATCGTCTTAAGTTTATCTTTAGATGCTGTACGAATCAGTTCATTGGCTACGGAGTATCTGAAGATAAACTTAAGACGGTCTTAATTATAAGGGCACATAAAAAAACTTAAGCAGTAAACTTAAGACTTAAGCGAATCAACCAATCACGGTCAAGCAGTAAGGCAGCCATTTTGAAACGTAAGCAACATCGAAAATTCCGTATGGATGAAATTCTTACGTCTTAAGTCTTACTGCTTAAGTTCTTTTATGTGCCACGGCCCTAAGACCCGACTATGAATACCGGCCATAGAGTCTCTAAAGATAGAGTCCGGCCACGGTACGTGTTCGTCCTTATTGGTTAAAATAAAGTTTGGAAAAACATGGCGGAACCAATAGAAATTATTGTGGGAAATAGAATAAATTTAAAAAAAGTAAGAAAATTACGAACAGTTAGTATTATAAAGAAAAAGAAATATTAACATTTTATATTATTTTATTACTGAATGCATTGCCATTGTCTTGTCATTGTTTGAAACTGACTCCGAAGCTGACTTGTCATTTCTATCACTTCTTGTTTCAGCCTACAAGTAAAAATTTCATTAATAATTTTTACAACAGAAAACGTAAGATAACGTCAGCGATAAAAAATAAATAAATTTACATCACAAGTAAGTATATTGTTAAAAATTGTTGGGACTGCGTTCTGCTTTAGTTTCCGTTTTTCATCAACACGAGGCTTCTCCCACATATCATCAGAAAAGTGTACCTATACATATTATTACATTTGTAATAACATTTGTAAAACAAAAATTATTTCTTTTTTTTAACAAGAAAAAATACATGATTTTTTACCTCACATATAAACCATTTTTTTAAGGGATTCCAGTCGTGTCTTCCAATATTTGGCAACTTATAAAGCTTTTCTGGTGGAATTTGCGGGAAGCGAGTACAATGAAAAGCCTTTTTAATATTTAATCATGAATAATTTTTATTGTGGCATACAACATGTTGGCATTTTGAAATCTGAAAATTTGTATTTTATTGCACTATTTTTTAAGGATGTTTTTTCAAATATTGAGATGTGAGGATAAGATGACAATTTTATAACGAACACAACTTTTTTTATAAAATCATAATTTTTGACTGAATTATTTCATTTTAACTTACAATTAGAAATTGTACAGAATAATTATACTTACTTTTATTATTAATTTAAATACTTCACAAGACGACGACTATACACAGCTGTGTTCATATATACATATATATACTGACGCCATGTTTTTCTAAAATTAAACTAGTGACCGGACTCTATAGCGGGGAGCACAGACCATTGCATAACGCATAACGCATATGCATAAGAAATTTGATTGGTCCGTTAGCATGTGCATAAGGAATTCGACCAATCGAATTTCTTATGCATATGTATTATGCATTATGCAAAAGTCTGTGTTTCCCGCTTATCTCTAGGTATTCATAATCCGTTTTTAAGCCTCGTCTACAATAGTCGCACAGGCTGTGTCGCAAGTCGCATAGGCTGTGTCGCAAGTCGCATAGGCTGTGTCGCAAGTCGCATAGGCTGTGTCGTATGTCGCAGGCTGTATCGCAAGGCTGTCGCAGTCACAAGAGCCTTTGTCGCACGGAGTTGAGTCAACTTCAACTTTCTGCGACTGCGACAAGCATGTCGCATGAGATCAGCCAATCACAGCACAGAACGTTGCCACGCGAAGTGTTTTGACGATTTGCGTGTGTTGCTAGCTATAGCCTCGTCTACAATAGTCGCACAGGCTGTGTCGCAGGCATAGATATATTACATATAGGCTGCTTTCCTTTTAGAAGACACAAATCGACACAGTTTAACACACTCCGACTCTCCTCCCAAGCAGAGTCGAAAAGAGCCAATTGAGTTTGAAGAAAATTGTAAATGGAAAGCGACGTGTGTCGATTTGTGTCAAAAGTGTCGACTGTGTTCCCTAAAAGGAAAGCAGCCATAGATAGAGCTTTGTGAATCTTACTGCGTGCCAAGATAAAATTATCTTTTCCTCCCTCGCGCATGTGCAATCGCGCATTTATCTTCTGTTTATCCATGACAGCCAAGGATATAACCTAATTTTATGTAAAAGTGCTGTATTCGATGCGCGTCCGCCGAGATAAATATACGAATGCGCATGCGCGAAGGAGGAAAATCCGTCATTTATCTTGGCACGTGTTGCACTATAGCAAAAATGGTACAAAGCTCTATCTATATGTAATATATCTATGGTCGCAGGTCGCATAGGCTGTGTCGCATGTCGCAGGCTGTGTCGCAAGAGCCCTTGTCGCACGGAGTTGAGTCAACTTCAACTTTCTGCGACTGCGACAAGCGTGTCGCATGAGATCAGCCAATCATAGCACAGAACGTTGCCGCGCGAAGTGCTTTGACAATTTGCGTGTGTTGCTAGCTATCCGTGGTCGCACCCACCATCTTCTGTTGTGCGATTCAGTAAGTAAACGGTAATATAAACATATTAAATTTAAAAATTGGGAGCAAAGTTGAAGAAAAATTAGTAATTGCTGCCGATCATTCATTGCGGCTGCAGTCGACTTAAGGGGATACTAGCGTTGTCTGTTTTACCTACAAAATTACTAGAATTTTCTAACACGGCATTTTATATTGGCTGTATAGAATTAAAAATCCTTTTCCAGGATTAAAGTATACACCTAAACGAAGCGCGCTTGCCTCCTATATTCACTGAAAAAGAGAAAAAGTAATAAAAAGTATAAATTTACATATCCATTTACCGACTTTCTGAATGAACATGGCGTCTCGACCTGTCAACTCGTGAAAATATTCGCTTCGTATAAAAGTTATGTAGCTTTTATGCATAAAATAATACCCAAGCGCGCTGTAGACGGCCCAGCAGAACATTGTAAAATTGTATAAACTGAGCCCAGTGGTCTAATTAATAAATGCCATGTGTTAGAAAATTTCAGTCCCTGTGCGCCCGAAATATCGGTAAAATAGAGTGAAAAAAGTAACAAATTTAGTTCATAGATATTTTAGTAGAGGATGTTGCAATCAGGAGCGAAAATCGTACTTCACGCACACGAGGAAAAAGCCCATGTACGTGTGCGCTTGGCGTTCGGCTAGCTTCGGATAGCAGAAGAATGCAGACATATCTTCCGTCTCCTTCTCTCTCTCTCTCTTGCTACGGCTGACACGCTTGGCGATCGAGATTCGAGAACTATTATTTCTTACAAGGAGATGGTCAAGCTTCCCACCTGAGATTTAGCTAAATTTCAGTATGTTGTTACATACTGATACCTCTCCTACTAATATAAAATATGGTACAATAACTCGTACCATCATTTTACAAGAAATAATTGTAAAGTCAGTCACGTACGTAATCTACCGATTCGATAAACCTACTTTTCAAGCAATGAGCGTGGTCGTGTTAGTAAGTCGAGCGGCTAGAACGCTGGAGATCACGAGTTCGAAACAATCCTTTTTTTTCTATTTCTTAAAAAAAATTTTTTTTAATGTGTCTAAATAATTTATTATGCAATATATTTAACCTATATTAATCGTTAAAAAATATTATATTTATATAATAAAATTATATATAATTATAATATTTTATATTTTATTTTATGTTTTATTTTTTTAATATTACATTTATATAATATTTTTTAAGGATTAATATAGGTTGAATATATTGCATAATAAATTATTTAGACACATTAAAAAAAAATTTTTTTTAAGAAATAGAAAAAAAAAGGATTGTTTCGAACTCGTGATCTCCAGCATTCTAACCGCTCGACTTACTAACACGACCACGCTCATTGCTTGAAAAGTAGGTTTACCGAATCGGTAGATTACGTACATGACTGACTTTACAATTATTTCTTGTAAAATAATGGTACGAGTTATTGTACCATATTTTATATTAGTAGGAGAGGTATCAGTATGTAACAACATACTGAAATTTAGCTAAATCTCAGGTGAGAAGCTTGACCATCTCCTTGTAAGAAATAATAGTTCTCGAACCTCGATCGCCAAGCGTGTCAGCGGTAGCGAGAGAGAGAGAAGGAGACGGAAGATATGTCTGCACTCTTCTAGCTAGCTGAGCGCACACGTACATGGCTTTTTACTCGTGTGCGCGCTACATCGCGCACGCGAAGAAAAAGCCGTGTACGTGTGCTCTCGGCGCTCGGCCAGCTAGAAGAACACGAACATATCTTCGCATTATAAATTTTTATACATACATACATACATACGTACATACATGTATGTATATATACAGGGTGTTCCAGATCAACCGCAGGTCCTTGAAGGAGTGGATAGATCTCGATAATGTGAGTAAAAAATGTCCTTACAAGAAAGTTGTGAAGTCAATAATTTTTGAATAAAACGCATTAGAAGTTAACCAACCACGGGGCCCGCATTTCGCGCCGTCAGGAGCGGCGCGGCATGAACCATTCTCGTTCGAAATACATTCTGCCACATCAATTACTCGTAATTGTTTTCATTTGTTTTCCATCGTTTTTGCTACTGATGTTGCTACTGATTTTTGGAAATATCCGAAGCGGCATCAACGAAGAATCTTAATTCGAAGAGTTTTAAATTGTCAAAGTATGTATGCATTGATCCCCAATTTTAAAGAATCTTCTATGGAAATATTTCTGTTACAATCATAAAAGTATAATTCAAATTGTAATATCAATAATTATTTACATGACAAATTAAAAACCAACGACAAATTAAAAACAATTGATTAAAATAAAGTGGTTGAAATTTACTTCGCGTCTATCGTCAGCTTACTTGACCATTTTTTAGTTTTAATTTTTACGAACACGTAAACTTTATTTAATAAGATAATGAAAATAGATAGTAATACCATGATTTCGTGATTGAAAAATTCGTATGACTATTTGAAATTGTTTATAATTAAATGGCTTATTATGAAATAATGTCGACAAATAAATTAACAACTGAGAGTAATAGTGAAATTATGTATTTAGTGAAAAAAATGTTTGTCTAGTAACTGAAGAATTTATTTTTATACACAAACAATTGTTTAAAACAATTGATTTTTATTTTAATGTTTACTAACGTGATAGTATTAATAATAATTTCTAAACGATATGATTACGATATGAAAAAATAGCTTCTACAAAACTTAATTTTACAATTACTGAACGACAAGTAATTATTAACTTTATTGTTAATTGTACATTTTATTAACAAATGTTACGAGTAATTAATGTGGTAGAATGTATTGCGAACAAGAATGGTTCATGCCGCGCCGCTCCTGACGGCGCGAAATGCGGGCCCCATGGTTGGTTAACTTCTAATGCGTTTTATTCAAAAACTATTGATCTCACAACTTTCTTGTAAAGACATTTTTTACTCACATTGTCGAGATCTATCCTCTCCTTCAAGGACCTGCGGTTGATCTGGAACACCCTGTATATATATATATATATATATATATATATATATATATATATATATATATTGGTTTAAAAATAATTTTATTGGACTAATAAGATATTTGCGATTAAAATCACACTAATAAGCACGATCCAGTGAGATCTTCGAGTCGACTTCGAATTGACGTCGAATTGATGTAAATTGCATTAATCGATATTAGTTTGATATCGATTTGATGGTCATTTTTTACTGGGGATATAAATTGGATAATTTTTAACTAGATTAACCATACATATTTAATTAAAAGTAATCCGATTTATGTCATGTTTGGTGTCATTTTAATCGTGAAAATCTCATTAATCCGTTAAAATTATTTTCAAATTAATAAAATGCGAAATAAATGTTCTAGGTTTTATTTTATTCCATGTTTACTTTTCATAGATAAGCGAGCTCTTTAAAATCCTCGACGCTGAAGCGCGAGGAAAGCGAGAGAGAGAACGAGTAAGGAGCAAGCGAGATGGAAACATCTCGCAACATCAAAGAGAGTTCCGATGTCTGGACGCGAGCCTATCTTAATCTCCAATCTTTCGTATTATATTTCATCTTACTATAGAAAATAAAATTTTTACATTTTGCATTTTATCGGTCTGAAAATAATTGTAATGAATTAATGAGATTTTTGCGATTAAAATAACACCAAACACGGTATAGATCGGGTAATTTTTAATTATATTATAATCAAGATGTTAATTACTTATCTAATAAATTAATCCATTACAATTATTTTCGGACCGATAAAATGCAAAATGTAAAAATTTTATTTTTTCTATAGTAAGATGAAATATAATTCGAAAGATTGGAGATTAAGATAAGCTCGCATCGAGACTTCGGAACTCTCTTTGATGTTGCGAGATGTTTCCATCTCGCTTGCTCCTTACTCGTTCTCTCTCTCGCTTTCCTCGCGCTTCAGCGTCGAGGATTTTAAAGAGCTCGCTTATCTATGAAAAGTAAACATGGAATAAAATAAAACCTAGAACATTTATTTCGCATTTTATTAATTTGAAAATAATTTTAACGGATTAATGAGATTTTCACGATTAAAATGACACCAAACATGACATAAATCGGATTACTTTTAATTAAATATGTATGGTTAATCTAGTTAAAAATTATCAACAGTGAGAAATTTACATCAATTCGACGTCAATTCGATGTCGACTCGATAGATCTCTTCTCACTGGATCGTGTTTATTAGTGTGATTTTAATCGCAAATATCTTATTGATCCAATGAAATTATTTTTAAACTAATATATATATATATATATATATACCCAGATAGCACAGAGAATTCGAAAAGAATTCTTTTTTGGTCCCCGATTTACAAAATGAATTCTTTTTCCATCCCATTTCTGTTCTAAAAGTATTTTCAGCATTCCAAAAGACTTCACTTTTATGTCACCATTTGTGAGTTCTTTTTTAGATTCAAAAAGGATTCCTTTTCGAGTCCATAAGAATTCGCAATGAAGAGGAATTCTTTTTTAGTTCATTTCGAACAGATTACGCGAATTCGAAAAGAACTCAAGAAAGTGAATTCTTTTTGAAATCAAAAGGATCAGTTGTGCTATCTGGGTATATATATATGTATATATGTATTTATGTATGTATATATGTACGTATGTATGTATGTATGTATACAAATTTATAATGCGAAGATATGTCTGCGTTCTTCTAGCTGGCCGTGCGCCGAGCGCACATGTACACGGCTTTTTCCTGTGTGGGGAGGTAGCGCGCACACGACGAAAAGGCCATGTCCGTGTGCGCTCAGCTAGCTAAAAGAGCGCAGACATATCTTCCGTCTCCTTCTCTTTCTCTCGCTGTAGCTGACACGCTTGACGATCGAAATTCGAAAACTATATTTCTTACAGGGAGACGGTCAAGCTTCCCACCTAGAATTTACTTGAATATCATATATGTTTTTATACTCTTCCTACTAATATACTAATATATTTACTTTTTAAATTAATATATTAAAATTAAACCTATATTAATATCATAAAAAACATTATATAAATATAATATAAAACATAAAAAAATATACATAAAAATGTACATAAAAAATAAACAAAAAATATTATATTTATATAATATTTTTTATGATATTAATATAGGTTTAATTTTAATATATTAATTAAAAGAGTAAATATATTAGTATATTAGTAGGAAGAGTAAAAGATATATGATATTCAACTAAATTCCAGGTGGGAAGCTTGACCGTCTCCCTGTAAGAAATAATAGTTCTTGAATCTCGATCGCCAAGCGTGTCAGCTACAGCGAGAGAAAGAGAAGGAGACGGAAGATATGTCCGCGCTCTTTTAGCTAGCTGAGCGCACACGGACATGGCCTTTTCGTCGTGTGCGCGCTACCTCACACACACAGGAAAAAGCCGTGTACGTGTGCGCTCGGCGCTCGGCCAGCCAGAAGAACACGGACATATCTTCCGTCTCCTTCTCTTTCTCTCGCTGTAGCTGACACGCTTGACGATCGAGATTCGAAAACTATATTTCTTACAGGGAGACGGTCAAGCTTCCCACCTGGAATTTAGTTGAATATCATATATGTTTTTATACTCTTCCTACTAATATACTAATATATTTACTTTTTAAATTAATATATTAAAATTAAACCTATATTAATATCATAAAAAACATTATATAAATATAATATAAAACATAAAAAAATATACATAAAATATATACATAAAAATGTACATAAAAAATAAACAAAAAATATTATATTTATATAATATTTTTTATGATATTAATATAGGTTTAATTTTAATATATTAATTAAAAGAGTAAATATATTATATAATTATAATATTTTATATTTTATTTTATGTTTTATTTTTTTAATATTACATTTATATAATATTTTTTAAGGATTAATATAGGTTGAATATATTGCATAATAAATTATTTAGACACATTAAAAAAAATTTTTTTAAGAAATAAAAAAAAAGGATTATTTTGAACTCATGATCTCCAGTGTTCTAGCCACTCAACTTACTAACACCACCACGCTCATTGCTTGAAAAGTAGATTTATCGAATCGGTAGATTACGTACATGACTAACTTTACAATTATTTCTTGTAAAATAATGGTACGAGTCATTGTACCATATTTTATATTAGTAGGAGAGGTATCATTATGTAACAACATACTGAATTTAGCTAAATCTCAGGTGGGAAGCTTGACCATCTCCTTGTAAGAAATATAGTTCTTGAATCTCGATCGCCAAGCGTGTCAGCCGTAGCGAGAGAGAGAGAGAGAAGGAGACGGAAGATGTGTCTGCGCTCTTCTAGCTAGCCAAGCGCACACGTATACGGCTTTTTTTTCCGAGCGCGTCAGCTATAGCGAGAGAAAGAGAAAGAGACGGAAGATATGTCTGCGCTCTTCTACTATCCGAAGCTAGCCGAACACCGAGCGCACACGTACATGGGCTTTTTCCTCGTGTGCGAAAGACGTACTTAGGGTATTATCGTATAATGTAGATTTATATATATATATATATATATACCTAATATACAACAAGACGTTGTCGCTGGAGAAACGAAAAGGTAGTAGAAAACGAAATAAAAAGAAGAAAACATAAAACCCAAAAAGACATATAAATCTAAATATATTAATTAAATTCATCGTCCATCATAATAATTTCATTATAATTTCAATTATTACTATATATATATATATTAGGGTACTATTATTTAGATTATTATTATTATTATATTTTACTTTATTCGTTGATGCGTCCCTATAATAACGTCATGACGCGAATAATGCATTCAAGCAATCACCTTTAATAAGTAACTTCGAAAAGGTAAATAAACCCAAATAAAAATTATAAAACATAAAATAAACTAAAAAGATTATGCATATATATATATTCTCATACACTTATCTTAATATACTGGCGTTAGTTATTAGTTAACATTTATATATATATTTAAGCTACTCTTTTATTCATACGATTATCATATGAAGCGACCAAGGATTTTAATTAAACTAATCAACTAACTACGCTTGTTTCTGCTTTATTAGATTGCCAATCTTAACATAATTTTCTATTCCGCCCGCCTATGCTGATCATTATTCCAATAATCAGCCACCTTCCTATTCAATTAATAAATTATATTTCCTATTTTTATATATATACTACAAATCGCGACACTTTTGATAAACACCACCCTTAAAATATTTTTGAGCACCTGTGGTGTACCTGTAGACCTTCCACGTCTCTAACACCTCTAGTTCATTCATGTAGCACGACCCTCTATATGTATTTTATTCTATGACTGTGCAGCCAAATGCATCTATGCGTGCAACTTTATTGGATTTATATATTCTAAGCCACATTTTATTAAATTATTCCTTTTATTTAATCGCTGAAATCTTCCGGAAGTAGCTTACGTATTGTTTTTATAATTTCGATACAATATCTTTCCCTCTTATGCATTGTTAACATACATATTCCCGAACACATTCACTTTTACTCTTACATTATGAAAAATGTTTCAAGGCCGGATTTTGCCTTAAACGCATCCTCTCCTATTGTGTTTAACTACTTCATCTTATGCACAATGCTTATGAATGAATAATTTGGCCCACCGAATATTTTATTCATTTATTAAACCGTCCTTGTCTTACACACGCGTTTTCTATACCACATATGGAAATATTAAATCTTATATAGTATTAAACCTATTCACTCTAACCTTATTAAACGATCTCTGTCTCACGCATAAGTCTTATAGACAAAAATTTGGTCTTTTATGCGTCTTGCTTTTTGCTAAACCATTCTTGTTTTGCGCATATAATTTTTCAGACGCTTTTATTAAGCTTATTCGCTTGCACTCATATAATACCATACTTAATTGCTAATGCACAATTGCTACGCATAAATCTATTAAACCTACTTTGTCTAACGCATTACTATTCATATTTTATTAAATCATTTACATCGTCCATATACATATATATGTTAACATTAAGAATTATTCGTATACTATATTTCATTATATGCGCCAATGTTAAGAAGCGCTTGCATCAACCTTGACGAAAAAATATCCATTTCACTTTTAATCAAAGTAATAAGTATCAACAACTCTGGCCGCGCCACGCTTCCGCGAAAAATTTGTTGAATTAAAAGTCGAAGCCGCCTAAACATCTGGACAGATAAGGCGAGAAAAATATCGAATTACAATTTCAGTTTACTGAACGTGACCGAACGGTTCGTCACCAGGCTGATGCAAGTTGACGTGACGTAGAGCCGTACGTGACGATTTCCTACCCGTTACATTTTGCATTTAAGAGCGTACTCCCTACTCTATGTACACCCCCTCCGTTAAAATTTCGAGGGCCCGAAAATCCGCCGCAGCTTACTGAGCGGAGCGAAAAAAGGTCGACAGAAAGATCAGAGGTTGCAAGGTGAAAAGACGCGCTCCGGCATATTAAAAAAAAGAACTTAGAATATTTTCGCGAGTTATTTGTAGTTATACGTATACATCATTGTCAATTGAAGTTTCTATAAGTCAGAAAGATCAGAGGTTTCAAGGAAAAGAAACGGAAGCAAAGGAAATAGAGCGTGACACATTTCATCAAAGAGTTATTGTAAAACAAGCACAGTAAGTCCGCTATTCTTATTTTGTACTCATCTTTTATTTATTATAACGGCCGAATCGAGTCATTGTTAAAATCCGCCATTTCGTGGCACTTGATTTTTCAATATCACGTCACTTTTGCTAATTCTATTATTCATAGATTGTGCCAATTTTCTTTTCACTATTAAAATCGCTTTCAAATACGCTATTCAATCCGTCAATCATTACCGATTTGAGATTTTTATTATAGCGAATTCGGACACTTGCACTAGTATGCACCGAGTGTGCACAAAGGCTTGTTCATAGTCAATCTTTATATTTAAATATCATCTTAACAAATTCAAAAATTTTCAGCCAATAAAACAATCCGTACTAATGCTGTACAGATCATCATTTTACTGTTTAATTAGTATTTAAAAAAGGATTTATAATAATCTTTAAATATAAAAATTGACTATAAACGAACCTTTATGCACACTCAGTGCGCACTAGTGCAAGTGCCCGAATTCGCTATTAATTCTTGATTTAGTCACGTGACTCTTATACGCCAATGGGTGCTTTCCAGCAAGCCGCAGTGTAACACAGTGTCCACTAGTATGAGTGAGACACACTCATATATCTCACTAGATATACTGAGTGTGTCTCACTCACACTAGTGGACACTGTGTTACACTGCGGCTTGCTGGAAAGCACCCAATATTACTAAGTCACTAGCATTCACATAAATTGTAAAAATCGTAATTATTAGGTTCTGAATGTGCTAGTGTTAATCCGAACGGCCGATTTTACTTATATCTTGCGCCTTTTACAAGTGTTCAACTATATAAACCATATTAATGAAGTTTTACATATTTATGTCTTAAGCCTATATCACTAGGCTACCTCTATTTGTCAAGAATTTTGAATCCATCATTTTTATTAAATTACAACCGCGGAATCATATCCAAGGAATCGCCGTACGCTCCTTTATTGTCAATTCAATCAATTGTGACAATTTATCAGAAAATATACTTGAACGCTTGAAATTTTGTAATTTCTACAATTGTAACTTAATATTAAGAATTCTAATACGGAACATCTATGAACTATTTATTGAACTATTGATAGCTTTGCTTCTGCAATTTCATTAAAATATATATCTATATGCTTTAAAATACATTTCAATTATTTTTCTTGTTGTTTTATGATTAACCTTCGATTTATATAAAGACATTTGACTCTGTCGTAAAATCAAGATAAAATTTCGAATGTTCATATATGTTCAGTAACTTATTAAAATCTAATCTAATCTAATTGTGCGTTTCAATATTTTATTGTGTATCAAAATTTATATATCTATGACGTGAATCATAATTATATTCATATGGAAATTTTTGAATAATAACTTTAAATTTGTACACTTATATATTTCATGTAACTTTAATTGAACTAGAGATTATTCTACCAAATTATATTTTTAACCTTTTAATTCTCCATTTATATTAAATCACTGTTATTAATATTTTACGTTGACTTCAAGTTTAAATACTCTTTAATTCATGAAACAAGACAAAACCTTATTACAATAATTAATTCATGTGCTATTTAACTTGAGATATTTAGACCATCGAGATTTTATATTTAAATTTTGCATTCATTATTTAATTTGCGTCAAGAATTACTCAGTATTTTGTCATTACCCTTTCCCCAATTCCCTTAATAATAAATTTTCTTACAGCTAAAAAGTGGCAGGAGAACAAATGCAAGTTGCTAGAAATTCAGAAAACATTAATGTATTGAGCTTTTATACATTTTTGATTGAATCTCTTGAATATTATTAAATAATATACATATTTCATTCAGTATCTCATATTTCAATTAACGCGCAAAATTAACTATCGTTATATTTTTATGTGACTGTTTCTATATATGTACACCCGTCTAATTCCTCAAGTCAGTACGTAGCGTTATCGTGGACATTTACTACTACGATTGGTTTTACGGCTGACAATCCTTTTTCCTGAAAATTATTTCTCTTTGTATTTTCCAATAATATTAATAACGAACTTCCATTTTCATTTGAATTTTTAAGTCTACTAATTACCCTACGCTGCGTGTCCGATAAACTCTAGCAGAGCTAGGTTGAGGGCCGTGGATTTTATCACCTTTCCTACAATAATAATAATCCTTTTAAAGTATTCATTCCAAACTTACACCTCAGTCACAAAATTCATCATTTAAAATAATTAAAGCAACTATATGTGTCAAAATATTTAATCATTTTCCTTCTCTTTATTTTTATAGCCTCACTTTCATACTTCAATTTTATTTTCACAATTGATTATCAATTTTATCTAAATAACTCTCAACAAGTTTAACATTCATCATGTTTTGCAACTTGTCGCCTGAAGTAATAAAGATTTTACCAACTATATACTGTGTCATTTATCCTGTCTATACTTATAATTGATTTGAATGACTCGTGTATTATTGCTATTACTATTATGGTTCTTTTACTCATTATGTATTATTGAAATTATTATTGCCCCTTTTATTCACTATATATATATTATCGAATTTGCATGGTCAAAATTTGGCTATACTATTATCTCTGCTCCCTTAATAGATGGTCAAACCGGACCAACAGAGAACGGAACTTAAAACTCGAGGTACATCAACCTTGAATACTCCTCGGCGCATCCTCGCCGCTAGAATTGAGCCCTTTCGCGTTATCTCACCTCCTATCCAAGCCCCACAACCCCCAGTAATAGATCTCGAAAATGAACCTAACCCCCGCGATTAAGTTGCTCGGGATTAATATGTAATGGAATGTGCAGGATATTTGAAGAAGGAGTCGGACTTGAGGGGCTTGACTGAGGATCTAGCGAGGAGGAAAGAGGAGTTGGAGCAGAAGACGAAATTGATGAAGGGGCGGAGGAGGGTAAATTCCTCGGGGGCCGGAAAGATGAGAATGGACCCGGTTGAGGTTCCTCTAGGATATTAGACAAAAGTACACGGGGGAGATTCTGAGGGGTGGGGGATTCTAAATCGATTAGAATGGGTTCGATGCGGGGGTTAGGTTCATTTTCGAGATCTATTACTGGGGGTTGTGGGGCTTGGATAGGAGGTGAGATAACGCGAAAGGGCTCAATTCTAGCGGCGAGGATGCGCCGAGGAGTATTCAAGGTTGATGTACCTCGAGTTTTAAGTTCCGTTCTCTGTTGGTCCGGTTTGACCATCTATTAAGGGAGCAGAGATAATAGTATAGCCAAATTTTGACCATGCAAATTCGATAATATATATATAGTGAATAAAAGGGGCAATAATAATTTCAATAATACATAATGAGTAAAAGAACCATAATAGTAATAGCAATAATACACGAGTCATTCAAATCAATTATAAGTATAGACAGGATAAATGACACAGTATATAGTTGGTAAAATCTTTATTACTTCAGGCGACAAGTTGCAAAACATGATGAATGTTAAACTTGTTGAGAGTTATTTAGATAAAATTGATAATCAATTGTGAAAATAAAATTGAAGTATGAAAGTGAGGCTATAAAAATAAAGAGAAGGAAAATGATTAAATATTTTGACACATATAGTTGCTTTAATTATTTTAAATGATGAATTTTGTGACTGAGGTGTAAGTTTGGAATGAATACTTTAAAAGGATTATTATTATTGTAGGAAAGGTGATAAAATCCACGGCCCTCAACCTAGCTCTGCTAGAGTTTATCGGACACGCAGCGTAGGGTAATTAGTAGACTTAAAAATTCAAATGAAAATGGAAGTTCGTTATTAATATTATTGGAAAATACAAAGAGAAATAATTTTCAGGAAAAAGGATTGTCAGCCGTAAAACCAATCGTAGTAGTAAATGTCCACGATAACGCTACGTACTGACTTGAGGAATTAGACGGGTGTACATATATAGAAACAGTCACATAAAAATATAACGATAGTTAATTTTGCGCGTTAATTGAAATATGAGATACTGAATGAAATATGTATATTATTTAATAATATTCAAGAGATTCAATCAAAAATGTATAAAAGCTCAATACATTAATGTTTTCTGAATTTCTAGCAACTTGCATTTGTTCTCCTGCCACTTTTTAGCTGTAAGAAAATTTATTATTAAGGGAATTGGGGAAAGGGTAATGACAAAATACTGAGTAATTCTTGACGCAAATTAAATAATGAATGCAAAATTTAAATATAAAATCTCGATGGTCTAAATATCTCAAGTTAAATAGCACATGAATTAATTATTGTAATAAGGTTTTGTCTTGTTTCATGAATTAAAGAGTATTTAAACTTGAAGTCAACGTAAAATATTAATAACAGTGATTTAATATAAATGGAGAATCAAAAGGTTAAAAATATAATTTGGTAGAACAATCTCTATTTCAATTAAAGTTACATGAAATATATAAGTGTACAAATTTAAAGTTATTATTCAAAAATTTCCATATGAATATAATTATGATTCACGTCATAGATATATAAATTTTGATACACAATAAAATATTGAAACGCACAATTAGATTAGATTAGATTTTAATAAGTTACTGAACATATATGAACATTCGAAATTTTATCTTGATTTTACGACAGAGTCAAATGTCTTTATATAAATCGAAGGTTAATCATAAAACAACAAGAAAAATAATTGAAATGTATTTTAAAGCATATAGATATATATTTTAATGAAATTGCAGAAGCAAAGCTATCAATAGTTCAATAAATAGTTCATAGATGTTCCGTATTAGAATTCTTAATATTAAGTTACAATTGTAGAAATTACAAAATTTCAAGCGTTCAAGTATATTTTCTGATAAATTGTCACAATTGATTGAATTGACAATAAAGGAGCGTACGGCGATTCCTTGGATATGATTCCGCGGTTGTAATTTAATAAAAATGATGGATTCAAAATTCTTGACAAATAGAGGTAGCCTAGTGATATAGGCTTAAGACATAAATATGTAAAACTTCATTAATATGGTTTATATAGTTGAACACTTGTAAAAGGCGCAAGATATAAGTAAAATCGGCCGTTCGGATTAACACTAGCACATTCAGAACCTAATAATTACGATTTTTACAATTTATGTGAATGCTAGTGACTTAGTAATATTGGGTGCTTTCCAGCAAGCCGCAGTGTAACACAGTGTCCACTAGTGTGAGTGAGACACACTCAGTATATCTAGTGAGATATATGAGTGTGTCTCACTCATACTAGTGGACACTGTGTTACACTGCGGCTTGCTGGAAAGCACCCATTGGCGTATAAGAGTCACGTGACTAAATCAAGAATTAATAGCGAATTCGGGCACTTGCACTAGTGCGCACTGAGTGTGCATAAAGGTTCGTTTATAGTCAATTTTTATATTTAAAGATTATTATAAATCCTTTTTTAAATACTAATTAAACAGTAAAATGATGATCTGTACAGCATTAGTACGGATTGTTTTATTGGCTGAAAATTTTTGAATTTGTTAAGATGATATTTAAATATAAAGATTGACTATGAACAAGCCTTTGTGCACACTCGGTGCATACTAGTGCAAGTGTCCGAATTCGCTATAATAAAAATCTCAAATCGGTAATGATTGACGGATTGAATAGCGTATTTGAAAGCGATTTTATTAATAGTGAAAAGAAAATTGGCACAATCTATGAATAATAGAATTAGCAAAAGTGACGTGATATTGAAAAATCAAGTGCCACGAAATGGCGGATTTTAACAATGACTCGATTCGGCCGTTATAATAAATAAAAGATGAGTACAAAATAAGAATAGCGGACTTACTGTGCTTGTTTTACAATAACTCTTTGATGAAATGTGTCACGCTCTATTTCCTTTGCTTCCGTTTCTTTTCCTTGAAACCTCTGATCTTTCTGACTTATAGAAACTTCAATTGACAATGATGTATACGTATAACTACAAATAACTCGCGAAAATATTCTAAGTTCTTTTTTTTAATATGCCGGAGCGCGTCTTTTCACCTTGCAACCTCTGATCTTTCTGTCGACCTTTTTCGCTCCGCTCAGTAAGCTGCGGCGGATTTTCGGGCCCTCGAAATTTTAACGGAGGGGGTGTACATAGAGTAGGGAGTACGCTCTTAAATGCAAAATGTAACGGTTAGGAAATCGTCACGTACGGCTCTACGTCACGTCAACTTGCATCAGCCTGGTGACGAACCGTTCGGTCACGTTCAGTAAACTGAAATTGTAATTCGATATTTTTCTCGCCTTATCTGTCCAGATGTTTAGGCGGCTTCGACTTTTAATTCAACAAATTTTTCGCGGAAGCGTGGCGCGGCCAGAGTTGTTGATACTTATTACTTTGATTAAAAGTGAAATGGATATTTTTTCGTCAAGGTTGATGCAAGCGCTTCTTAACATTGGCGCATATAATGAAATATAGTATACGAATAATTCTTAATGTTAACATATATATGTATATGGACGATGTAAATGATTTAATAAAATATGAATAGTAATGCGTTAGACAAAGTAGGTTTAATAGATTTATGCGTAGCAATTGTGCATTAACAATTAAGTATGGTATTATATGAGTGCAAGCGAATAAGCTTAATAAAAGCGTCTGAAAAATTATATGCGCAAAACAAGAATGGTTTAGCAAAAAGCAAGACGCATAAAAGACCAAATTTTTGTCTATAAGACTTATGCGTGAGACAGAGATCGTTTAATAAGGTTAGAGTGAATAGGTTTAATACTATATAAGATTTAATATTTCCATATGTGGTATAGAAAACGCGTGTGTAAGACAAGGACGGTTTAATAAATGAATAAAATATTCGGTGGGCCAAATTATTCATTCATAAGCATTGTGCATAAGATGAAGTAGTTAAACACAATAGGAGAGGATGCGTTTAAGGCAAAATCCGGCCTTGAAACATTTTTCATAATGTAAGAGTAAAAGTGAATGTGTTCGGGAATATGTATGTTAACAATGCATAAGAGGGAAAGATATTGTATCGAAATTATAAAAACAATACGTAAGCTACTTCCGGAAGATTTCAGCGATTAAATAAAAGGAATAATTTAATAAAATGTGCCTTAGAATATATAAATCCAATAAAGTTGCACGCATAGATGCATTTGGCTGCACAGTCATAGAATAAAATACATATAGAGGGTCGTGCTACATGAATGAACTAGAGGTGTTAGAGACGTGGAAGGTCTACAGGTACACCACAGGTGCTCAAAAATATTTTAAGGGTGGTGTTTATCAAAAGTGTCGCGATTTGTAGTATATATATAAAAATAGGAAATATAATTTATTAATTGAATAGGAAGGTGGCTGATTATTGGAATAATGATCAGCATAGGCGGGCGGAATAGAAAATTATGTTAAGATTGGCAATCTAATAAAGCAGAAACAAGCGTAGTTAGTTGATTAGTTTAATTAAAATCCTTGGTCGCTTCATATGATAATCGTATGAATAAAAGAGTAGCTTAAATATATATATAAATGTTAACTAATAACTAACGCCAGTATATTAAGATAAGTGTATGAGAATATATATATATGCATAATCTTTTTAGTTTATTTTATGTTTTATAATTTTTATTTGGGTTTATTTACCTTTTCGAAGTTACTTATTAAAGGTGATTGCTTGAATGCATTATTCGCGTCATGACGTTATTATAGGGACGCATCAACGAATAAAGTAAAATATAATAATAATAATAATCTAAATAATAGTACCCTAATATATATATATATAGTAATAATTGAAATTATAATGAAATTATTATGATGGACGATGAATTTAATTAATATATTTAGATTTATATGTCTTTTTGGGTTTTATGTTTTCTTCTTTTTATTTCGTTTTCTACTACCTTTTCGTTTCTCCAGCGACAACGTCTTGTTGTATAT
>CABEGB010001126.1:0-116185 GCA_901521435.1 Crematogaster levior
AGCACACCCTGGTCGTCCAGAACGGGGTAAGTCTGGTGATGCTCTTCTTGCTGATTAACTTTCTGCTTGGTGGTTTCCGCCTGTTACCGCACCCAGGCCAGCAGCGCGTCTTTAGATCGTCGCCGGTGAGTTCTGGGCCGGTCTTCTGCCCGTCCCTCATTGTCTGCAATCTTTACCAGCGCCTGACTGGGACTGGCTGTATGCGTATGCTTCTGCCAGACGAGTGCCCCGACGCAGCAGCTCTTCCGGCCAGCTCCGACAGATGGGCCTGTGTCCTCTCTTTTCGGGAAGGCTGGTCGCCAACAGATCATCCTCCGGACCTCGAGGTAAGTCGCGTCAGCAACCAACAGGTTGGGCCGTCACCAGAAGGTTGCACGAATTCTCCTCGTGGCGGCAGGCCCCCAGGCAGCTCTGCCGCATGGCGTTGTCCTGCCCAATCACGGGTGCCATTCCGCACGGTGATAGCGTGTGGTCTGGATTTCCATCCAGTTTGGCCGAACGTCTTCCACCGCGGGTGCTCCTGATCCAGCCCATGACGGTGACCAGACAGAGGGTAATGTAACTGGCTTCCCAGAATCGTCCGCACACATGGTCATCAGATCAGGTTGCCGCGCACAGTTCCAGCCTTGCAAGAAACGGTTTTCAGGGTCTTGGCCCGGCAGCTAACCCAAATAAAACTGTCCACTATCTTCTTCTCTTACTCCGTGTAGGTACACCAATACGGCTGCAGCACGCCTGAGGCGTCAGCGCGAACGGTGCAGTTCCAGCCTGAGCTTTTTCTGCCCAGGCCCTGCGCGCCGAGAATTCCCGATCTCCGCCAGTACCGGAGGTCGTCCCAGGAAGGCTTTCCGTCATGTCGCTGCCCGCCCGGTCGCGTCCCAGTCGTGATAGTAGCCAGGTCTTGGACGAAGATTTTGGCACGCACCACCTCTCGGGGCCAGCCAGCCCGGGTCAGTGAAGCAAAGCCGCTTAAGATATCCGTCCGCCAGGTGATCCCTCTCCGCTGATACGGCTACACCACAAGGCTTAGCACAGACGATCTATCCCCCACACGCAATTCCTGCCTTGAGGCAGTGGTGAGGTCGTCCCCACATTGTCCTGGTCACATGATCCTCCCGACGTCCTCCCAAGATGTCCTGTCCACTGATTCTTTTCCTGCAGCCGCCCGTCATGCAGATCCCGCAGCCTGTCCCCTGGGCGAGATCCTGCCTCTCCTGTCACTGTGTATTTTCGGCCCCTATAGATAACGCCCAACATTAGACTGGCCCACGCAGAAACGCCGGTCAAGAACCCCGTCTCCATCAGTGAAGACACGCAGCCAGCTGGGCCAAGCGGGGCAAGTGTTCACTGTGCTTTTGCTGTGTTGCTGTTGCTGGGGAAGGCGGCGTGAGCAGACCGACTACCACTTCCTGTCATGTGGGTTCAGAAAAGGAGCGCACAGGGCCGTAAGCACCAGATGAATGCCTGATATTCCATGACCTCTCCGTCGTCGCCCAGGAGTACTTTGCGGTCCCTCGTCCTCTGGATGATCATGACGCCGCCGGGTATGTATTTTTCGATCGTCCGCGGCGATGACGCACCACCGGTGCGTCACCGCCACTGAGAAGACGCTGAATTGTTTCTGCAAAGTTCGGCCCCACCTGCAGGAACCGATTGAGAGATTCGCCGCCGGGGAGCGGGCCTGCCGTGAGCCGTTGAACACCACGACCCGGAGCTGAAGCGCCGGTGGAAGCGTCGGCTCATTGAAGCACCGTGCAGTGGTGGTGGTAGCACCTGCTTTCAAACCGGACAACGCTCTGGCCCGCGCTGCGTGCCCGCCTGAAGAGCCACTGTCAGGCCTATGAACGTTCGGCACATTCACTGCTACCGTCTCGCGCGGCCGCTTCTCTCCACGCTGGAGAGTACCTGCGCGGCCACGCCGCGTTCCCGCGTCGCGGTACCCGGAATCGTGGAGGTGGTCGGTGTCGACGTGACGTACGGGCCGCTCTCTCGGTGCGACCGTGCAAAGAGGGCCTCGCACTCCCGTTCCTCCGACGTCCGCGCGCTTTTAGTCTTCATCACTCCTCCTCCCGTTCTCTAAAACCGTCGTGGCCGAGGTGGTCGAGCGGTTGTCCACCGAGCACATGTGCAAAGTTGATGCGACATGTGACGCGACGGCACCATTCGACACAATCCAACCTAACCTTATCTCTTGTGCCACAGGTGCTAGATCCCCGCCTGTCGATGCCCGGGCAAGGATTGCGGCATGAGCATCGGCCCCGAGGAGTCGATGGGATCTGCGGAGGAATTCGGGTCAGCTAGCGGATGCCCTGGAGATGCGGGCCACTCCCCGCCCAGCGCCGCTTATGAGTCCGGCGTAGAATGTCAGCTGGGAAGCACAATCGCAGAGACACTGGGTGAGTGGTCACCACTGCGGTTGCCACCGAGTCGGACTTGTCCACGCGCGATGCCGGTCTGTCTTCCCCACGCCGAACACTGCCACCGAGGCTCGAGACCGCGGAGAGAGAAGTCGCAATCGTTGCACGAGGGCCTCGGTAATTATTGAAACTTCCGAGCCCTGATCAATAAGCGCCCGGACGGGGTGCAGGTTACCGAACCGGTCACGCACCTGGATACGCGCGGTGGCGAGGAGGACGGCACTCTACCCTCCGGAGGGTGGTACACGAAATGCGATGTTATTGCGCCCGCTGCAACGCGGTTAGAGTCAGTGACGGGCTCGCGAAACACGTCATGCAACGCGGAGTGGTGACGCTTCTCGCACACGGTGCAATTGCGCTTTGATTGGCACTCACCCACCTTGTGCTTCCCCAGGCAGTTGAGGCAGAGATGATGGTCCTCCACGAAGCGCTTCCTCTCAGCTGCATTCCTCTGGCAGAAGGTGTCGCAGGACATCAAAAAGTGATCCTTGCGACACAGGGAACACCGCTCCTTCTCCTTTCTGCTGGGCTCCTTCCGTTGTGCCGGGTGAGTCTTGGCAGCGACTCGCGAAGTTGACTCGGTTCTGGTGGGCTGCACGGCCTCAAGCGTGTGTAGTCGACGCTCGAGGAACTCGTGCAGCTCCTCGTAAGTGGGTGGCGTGCTTGTGCCACCGATGGTGTCTTCTCATTCGCGCCTGGAGCGAGGGTCGAGCATCTCCACGGAGAGGAACACAAACAGGTCCTCGCTGCTGGAGATAGGTCGGCCGATGCTTTGCAACGAGCCGACGGTGCTCGTCATTGCATGAAACAGTCGCCGGAGCTCGGTCACCGACTCGCTCTTCATTTTAGGCAGCGCCGTATATGCTGCGTAATATGAGCGCACCAGGAGCCGTGGATTTTCATAGTAGCGCGTGGATTCTCATAGTAGCGCAGCAGCGCTTCCCACGCTCTGGTGAAATTCCCCTCGGTAGTAGCGAGGCTCCTTATCAGTGATTCTGCTTCTCCTTTCAGGTAGTGAAGCCTGGTGACGTCTGAGATGGAGGGATCGTCAACGATGAGGGACCGGAATAAGTCCCAGAAGGGACGCCAGTCTTCATACCGTCCTGAGAAGCTCGGCAGCTGAATCCTCGGTAAGGTCGTCCGAGGAGGTGGAGCTGTCTCCGAGTGGAGCTGTTGCCGGCTTCACATCCGCTGCGGCGGATTGGTATTCGAGGAGCAACGTCCTTTGCTCAAGGTACGTGCTCTCTGCGAGACCCATGAGGTCGTTTGTTAAATAATCGTGGTTTTCGAGCTCCTTAGGAAAGGAGCGAACCAACGTCTCGTGATGAGCCTCAAACTTTTCCCATCTCTTGTCGAGAACAT
This sequence comes from Crematogaster levior, assembly GCA_901521435.1. Lineage (NCBI taxonomy): Eukaryota > Metazoa > Arthropoda > Insecta > Hymenoptera > Formicidae > Crematogaster > Crematogaster levior. The sequence continues at coordinate 3,780 of CABEGB010001126.1, forward strand.
GAAGGGTGTTCTTGACTAAGGCCGCGGTGATCCTCGCGGTACCCACCTTCTTCATGTTTTCGACCGTTCGTGCCATACGCCCGAAATGGTCGTTTTGTACCGCAATAAGCGCTTCCATTTTCCAGGTCAATGGAAATTGCAGTTGGCACGGAGCACTGAAGTCTTCCGGCTGATATCCGGCTCGAAGGACCAAAAATGTTCGTGACTGAGCGGATCAGTGCGGCGAAGAAGGTTGACGATCACGCACACATGAATCACTCACACGCAAGTTTATAACAGAAATTAATAAAGTATATTTAAACACACAGTCAAATAAAAGTTATGTACAAGTCTTAATATTTACAGGTATTACACGTTTCAGTGCGCGGCACCGAACACGGCGCGGACAACGCGAGTCCGCTGCGAGACGCGCGCGATGAGTCCGAGCGGCGATCGCTCTCCGAAACTGACTCTCCCGTGGAGCAAGCAACTCCACCAAGACGCGTGCGATGATATCTGAGTATTCGACTCAGATATCCACTAACTCGGTTTGCTGGAATAGCAAGCGACTATTCTAAGCGTGCGAATTATCTCGTAACTGAAAAATGCGGGTCGTGCTCGAATTGCTCAAAACAGACTGGCCCTCGTCCCTACTTCGCATCCGTTTTTATACTGTGCTTTTCTGGAATGTTCTTTCCTGTCGTCATTTCCTCTGAAGGAAATGACGACATAAAAAGAACATCCCAGAAAAGCTCAGAAAATTCTAATAAATAATTGGGGACGATTACAAGGTGTTAAGTGTTTTTAAACGGCAGCGCCGCCGTTTCCCTACTTGAGCGCGCTCCGCGTGAGCGCGGCTAAGTTCGATGATGTATTGATAGCGGGACGTAAGTCCGGCGTATAGCGTGAGTGGAGAGCAGCGACGGCAATGCGTGCGATGTAACACGCATCACTGCCGCTACTCTCCACGCATTTCGTTGCTGCATTGCACCACCTATGTTGCACAGGCCATGCAACACAGGCGATGCAATGCAGCGTGATGAAGGCTCAGCGGAGCCCTCGTTCGCTCGCGAACAGCTTTAAAATCAAACAAAGTTATTGATAATAATAGAAATAGAAATTATCACATAAAGATAAAGTAAAACGTGCCGAAATTAAATTAGCGGTTTTTTTCGCGGAACATAATGTTGCTTTTCGTACCGTAGATCATTTAGTTCCACTCTTGAAAGATATTTGTATAGATGCTGAAGTTGTGCAAGATCTTTCACCAGCCCGAAAAAAGTGCTCATCTGTTATTCAAAATATAATTGCTAAACGTGAAACCGAGAAAACTGTCGAGAATTTAAAAACTTGTAAATTTTCTATTTTAATTGACGAGAGCACGGATATTTCAGATAACAAAGCTATGTGTATTCTTGTAAGATATGTTTCCCCTTTAAATAAAAAGATTACTACTCAATTACTCGAATTATTATCTTTAGATGCAACGGATTGTTCTGCAATTAAAATTTTTGAAAGATTTAAAAATTTTTTAGAGGAAAAAGAAATTCCTATTAAAAATATTGTCGGGATAGCATGTGATAATGCATGTGATAATGCCTGTTATGACAGGATGCAATAATTCGTTTGTAAGTCATTTAAAATTAGAAGTACCAAAGTTGCTAATATTAAATTGTATTTGTCACTCATCTGCTCTTGTAGCCAGTAAAACTTGCGATAAATTACCTTCTTCGTGTGAAAATTTAATTAGAGGTGTTGCCACTTATATTTTGGGTAGTGCAAAACAATGTGCAACTTTAGTTGAATTTCAAAAATTTTTCGATGTAGAAGAACATAAAATATTACAAAATTAGCCAATACTAGGTGGCTTAGTTTTCAAAAATGCATTGTCAGGCTTCTCGAAAATTGGGAACCTCTAAAACATTATTTCTTATTAGTAGCGGTAGAAGATAAATTAAAGTCTGCACAAATTATTTTAGAACATTTAAATGATAATTCTGTTAAGGCATATTTATTGTTTTTAAAATATTCACTAAATTTCATTAATTCTTTTAATGCTTTATTTCAATCGCGTAATATTTTAATACATAAATTGTTTGAAAACAGTCAACAATTAATACATCAATTTGTTACAAATTTTGTGAATCCCGATGCTTTAAAAAATATTTCTATTTTAGATGTTAATGATGAAACGAATATAAAACATATAGATAATATATTTATTGGATCCGAATGTGAATGTTTTTTACAAACTTTATCTTTGGAATACGCGCAACAAATTAGATTAAAATGTTTAGATTTTTACATTGCGGTGGTTCAAGAAATGCAAAAACGTTTACCTTTTAAAGATGCCTTTTTTCAACAATTAACTTTTCTAAATTCTAATATTGCTTTGTACGATGAAGGTAGAACTAAAATTCAACATTTAACTTATATTGCCTCGCGAGTAGAACAACATATTGACATAACATAATTAGCTTTTGAATGGCAAATTTTACCGTCAATTTTTGATGAACAAAGGAAACAAGAATTAGCTTCTTTAGAAATAGATGAGATGTGGAAAAATATCTTAGAGTCTAAAAATTTCGATGGTGAAAAAATGTTTCCTAATTTAGAGTTAATAGTTGAAGTAATTCTCTCTTTTCCACACTCAAATGCTGAAGCCGAAAGAATTTTTTCCATTGTAACAGATGTAAAAACTAAAAAACGAAATCGATTATCTAATAATACAGTTTCCGCGATTTGCATTGCTCGGTCCAGCTTTCAAGATTCAAATATTAATTGCACGACTTTTGAAGTAGATTCAAGGCATTTAGAACTGCATAATACGTCAAATTTACATGAAAGTAAATGTACATCTGATAGTCTTTAATTTTTTTTTGCATTTTCATATTATATTTAATATTTTGCATGAAAACTTATATTGCAGAGTCATACCTGTAGCCATTATTTCCTTTATATTCAGTATATACAGGGTCATCGAAAAGTATCGGACCCCCCTAGTATTTTCAGTTAGAATGCATTTTGGAGAAAATGTCCAATAGCAAAGTTGTATGGTTTCAAGCGGGGAGTAAGATGATGACCTTGACTTTGACCTTGACCATGTCCTTCAAGGTCATTTCAAGGTCAACTTTATTTTTTTTAAGAAAACCCCCTACATTTTATTGCATATTCTTATAGCTTATCTCGAGAGCTTTCCAAAACACTATAATAAAACATTTTTTCATTAAGTACTTTTTGAGTTATAAAGGTTTGAAGTTAACAATTTGTTAAGTGGCGTGTGATTCCGGCAGTTTCCCATAGCACAGAAATTTTTCGTAAATATTATTAATTGATCTATTAGATTTTCAGTTGCTCAACAAGCTTTTTGCTAGTGCTGGTTGAAATAAACAAATCGATAGTTGGACCAACACTTACTAATTAGTATTTTTCTCTACTTAATTATTTAGATCAGTGCTCGAGTTTAAATGAACATTTCGAGCCGATTCTTGAAGCGACGCCTCCTGTGCCCCCATTATCGCTCGCGACTCAGCGACACGGTCGCCGATCGCGCACGAGACGCTATGCCTCAGGAGCGTCCCTATACAAGAAATAATATCTTGCGCCACAAAACTGGTTATTAAAGTTATTTTTACAAAGTAATGTTCCTTTTTATAAATAATTAAACACTAAATTTTTTTATTAATCATTGTATGTTTTATGATAAATATTATAATATTTTTTTGTGATAATAATAAAAAACAGAACAATACTTTTCCACCTGTGAGGTACTATTGTTGATGCGTTTTTTTAAGTGGTTTCCCCAGTAGGCCTAATCCACTAAAAAAAACGCATCAACAATAGTACCTCACAGGTGGAAAAGTATTGTTCTGTTTTTTATTATTATCACAAAAAAATATTATAATATTTATCATAAAACATACAATGATTAATAAAAAAATTTAGTGTTTAATTATTTATAAAAAGGAACATTACTTTGTAAAAATAACTTTAATAACCAGTTTTGTGGCGCAAGATATTATTTCTTGTATAGGGACGCTCCTGAGGCATAGCGTCTCGCGCGCGATCGGCGACCGTGTCGCTGAGTCGCGAGCGATAATGGGGGCACAGGAGGCGTCGCTTCAAGAATCGGCTCGAAATGTTCATTTAAACTCGAGCACTGATCTAAATAATTAAGTAGAGAAAAATACTAATTAGTAAGTGTTGGTCCAACTATCGATTTGTTTATTTCAACCAGCACTAGCAAAAAGCTCGTTGAGCAACTGAAAATCTAATAGATCAATTAATAATATTTACGAAAAATTTCTGTGCTATGGGAAACTGCCGGAATCACACGCCACTTAACAAATTGTTAACTTCAAACCTTTATAACTCAAAAAGTACTTAATGAAAAAATGTTTTATTATAGTGTTTTGGAAAGCTCTCGAGATAAGCTATAAGAATATGCAATAAAATGTAGGGGGTTCCATTAAAAAAAATAAAGTTGACCTTGAAATGACCTTGAAGGACATGGTCAAGGTCAAAGTCAAGGTCATCATCTTACTCCCCGCTTGAAACCATACAACTTTGCTATTGGACATTTTCTCCAAAATGCATTCTAACTGAAGATACTAGTGGGGTCCGATACTTTTCGATGATCCTGTATAATACTATAATGTTCTACTTTCAGTTTCAGTTTCACAATTTATTTGTTATATAAGAGCCTAATTACGCTGTGATCATACGTGCAATAAATTAAATTATATATTCTTTATTTCTTTGTACCTGATAGAAGCCAAAGTATAATGTGCAATATTTTTTAATTTTTTCTTATTTTGATTATTAATATAAGATATTAATGTTTTTGTTTAATATAAAATTATTGCTGTGATTGTTTCTGTGATTATAAGATATTAATGCTTTGTTTAATATGAGATTTATGCCCGTATTCATAGTCGTTCCTTATCTTAAGGGCGGAGGAAACCTCCATGAAAGATTCCTCGAATCTCCAAGGCTTCCTTGTTTCTTAAACGAATCTTGAGTCTTTCTTCTAGAAGGAAGAAATATTTTAGGGATTTTTAGTAATCTATTAGAGACAACACCGGTTTTTTTATATGATGTCTGCAACTTCATATGTATGAAAAACCTCGCATTTTCTGAACGCAGCCATTGTGAATTGTGATCGTTGATCGAATTAAAGTATATTATTCATTATTTTTTAAGTTGATTATTTGGAAATATAATGGATCATAAGAGTGTTCATTATACGGAACGAGAGCGAATGCTCTTGGCGCAGCTCGTTTCAGAGGAAATAAAGGTAATCGAAAATAAAAAAACCGGTGGGACAGATCTAAAAGATAAAGCGGATGCATGGGAAAGGATCACCCAAAAATTTGCTAGTGAAGGATGCACGCCACGCTCGAGCAAACAGCTGAAAAAGTGCTGGGATAATATGAAACAAAGGTAAATAATGATTTTTTTTTACTGATAATTAGATTGTTATAGATATGCTTTTTTAAATGTGGTGTACATTTTCCTTCCTATATATATACATTTTTATATTCAGTTTCTTATTATATCACATTTTGATAATTATTGTATTAATTATATAATTATTTCAGAAAACGAAAAGTAGCTACAGTGATGCGGCACGAACGACTCATGACAGGTGGAGGTCCTGCGCCAGTACAACCGTGTGACCCAGTAATGGACTTTATGGATGCAACAAATCCAAATTTAGATGTAGAAATTGATTGTCCATTTGATAGCACTGCAACTTTTGAAAAAGAATGTAAGCACTATATACATATAATTCTTATAACATTTTTCATTGGAAGAACTGGTGCACACTAAGTGCGCACTTATTTATAGTACATGTACCATAGGTAAGTGTGTACTCAGATCGCACCAGTTCTCCCAATGAATAACGCTATTATATTTCTTTTACATTATTACGACAATCATTATTATTTTATTTTCCATACATATTTTATTTTCCATTTCAGATAATGTAAAGATGGATTGTGCATTTGGAAGAATTATCATTGATGAAAGCGAAGAAGAGAAAGAGAATATCAATGAAGATATTACTGAAGATATTTATGAAAATATTTCATATAGCACACCGAAAGAAAAAATAGCCACTTCAAGAAATGACACATTAGAAAAAAGAGCCTTAAGTATTAATAATGCAAAAAAAAATAAGGTCACTGCAAGTGTTAATGCATTAGGAAAAAGAATTACAAATATTAAAAGCAGAGATAATGAAATAGAGGTAATGAAACAGTTTATTAATTAGGTTATATCACTAAACACATTTTGGCTATTATGTTCCCAAAACATCACGCTAACATCTTGGCAACAGCAAATGTCCTTTCTCTAACATCTTGGCAACAGCAAATGTCCTTTCTCTGTCCTTTCTCTATGTTTCAAGAGAACCTTTTACTTGTAGTGTTATTGCAACGTAGCAATCGATTTTGCACAATACAATGACATTATCTGTACATTGCAGTAACGGTATAAATAAAACATTCTCTTTAAACATTCTAGAGGAGGGACATTTGCTGTTGCCGAGATGTTAGTGCGACGTTTCAGCAACATAATAGCCAAAATGTTTAGTGGGATATTATTTTCTTAAATCATTATTAGGTTAGATTAATTATTAATATTAGTTAATGATTAATATGAATAAAATTTTATTATTATTTTGTAATAATTTAAAAGTTAAAAAAATAATCTCTATTTCAATAAATTAATGAATAATAAAATCCCAAAAAATATCATAAATGAAAAGGTCAAGCCATGTTCAAAAATAGAAAACCCTCAAGAATTTGAATTTTTACAAATTTAAATGATTATCTAATAATATATTACCATGAAAAGTAACTGATATATTATACAAGGTGCCAATTCAAAGTGAACATACATAAAGTGTATATTATTTAAATAAATTAATAAAATAAATAATATAATAAATTTAATAACATATTACCACGAAAAATAACTGATATGTTATTCAAGGTGCAAATTCAAAATGAACATACATACATAAGGTGTATATAAGTAAAATTGATTAAAATTTGACTCTAAGTGAAAGTACATAAGTGATATGTTATTCTTAGTGCACAAAATATAAAAGTCGTTTATTGAAGTTTGATTTGAAATTTATACAAACCTGGACAATGAAAAATAGTTGCTTGTAATTCCAGAGTACTAATTTGTTAATTACTCGGAAAAAGAACATGGCGGCCTGCTCTCAAAAAACTTCGATGCGTTTCTCAGTATCCACTTAAGAATAATAATACTTACATTCCGATTCATCCGACACAACTTGTCTCTGACTATTCAATAAGTTAGTAGTAAGTTAGTAGTACTGTTAAATATCAATCACATATGTCATCCTGCCCAGAGAGAGAGAAAGAGAGATAATGCAAATATTTAAATTAATCATTATCAAAACACTGTTAAATTTTATATATGCACTTTAAGAAGCATGTCACTTACTTTTCAGAGTCAAATTGTGGTAAATTTTGTATCTATATTTTAACGATATTTATTTCGCACTTGTAGCTTGAATAATTAATATCTGATTTTTTATAGTTGTATGTTACGTCAGATAATCACTAATCTTTTTAAGCGTGTAGCTTCTTTGTACTTGACATGAGAACTTTTTTACTTATGAATTTTGGGTTTATTTAATATTTACCCGTTTCAAACAATACAACACTTTTTGATCAATAAATTACTCGCTGAAAATATGGCATAACAAATTCAAAATCGGAAATTGATACGAAAATTCGAAATTTTACTACAGAAAAGTTGGAGATTTTTAATCTAAACCATTTTCATAACTTTTTCATTTTAATTATTTATTCCATCCATCGAAAGTTTTTTGAGAGCAGGCCGCCATGTTCTTTTTCCGAGTAATTAACAAATTAGTACTCTGGAATTACAAGCAACTATTTTTCATTGTCCAGGTTTGTATAAATTTCAAATCAAACTTCAATAAACGACTTTTATATTTTGTGCACTAAGAATAACATATCACTTATGTACTTTCACTTAGAGTCAAATTTTAATCAATTTTACTTATATACACCTTATGTATGTATGTTCATTTTGAATTTGCACCTTGAATAACATATCAGTTATTTTTCGTGGTAATATGTTATTAAATTTATTATATTATTTATTTTATTAATTTATTTAAATAATATACACTTTATGTATGTTCACTTTGAATTGGCACCTTGTATAATATTATATATCAGTTACTTTTCATGGTAATATATTATTAGATAATCATTTAAATTTGTAAAAATTCAAATTCTTGAGGGTTTTCTATTTTTGAACATGGCTTGACCTTTTCATTTATGATATTTTTTGGGATATCACCTACTTTTTAGAGTACAGATATATGAATCAATTGGTGCAAAAAAAACGCAAAGTTTAAAAAAAGTTATGCTATTTGCAATATGCAATTACATATTTTTCTTTAAAGATAACTATAAATCTATCCCATAAGAAACCTTAATTAACGACACAGGTCCCGTATTTTTGCGATGCACCGTTTACAAGACATTAAATTTCACCTTCAAGGGGTGGTTTTTGAAAATTTTTAATAAATGATAAATTGACCCCATAAAAAACCTTAATTAACGGCACAAGTCTCATATTTTTGCAACGCAAAACACTGTTTCCGAGACATTAAATTTCACCCCCAAGAGGTGGTTTTTGAAAATTTTTTATGAATGGTAAATTAACCCCAGAAGAAACCTTAATTAATAACACAGGCCCCGTATTTTTGCGATGTACCGTTTTTGAGATATTAAATTTCACCATCAAGGGGTGGTTTTTGAAAATTTTTAATAAATGGTAAATACACCAGAAAGGGTGTGAAAGAGTGAGAGGGGGTGAAAGATGATGAAAAAGTGTAAGAAAAGCGAAAAAAATGAAAAAATAGAGAGGGGAGGGGAGGGGAGGAAGGGGGGCGTGGTGAGAAAGGGAAATGAGGGGAGGGGAGGGTGAGTGGAAGTTGGGGGAGGTGTGAGTGAAAGGTAAGAGAGAAGAGAAGTACATACATGACTGCGGACAGAGAACAATTTTTCATGAAAAACATCACTTTTTGACCGTTTGTATATCCAGAACGGCTTGACCAATTTTTTTTTTTTTGGCTTAACTTACTCGTGGCGATGCCACCTTTCAGAATATGCTACATGCACTTCAAAATTTTTTATATTTTAATAGTTCTGTACCCCAAAAAATCGATTCTAAACTTTCTGGATAAGAGACTAGTAGCGTCCAAAATTATGAACATGGCCGGAGACGCTACCGCGTTTCCTGATACTAATAGTAAAATATAATTGGTTTTCAGAATATCCGTGATGAGAAAGAATTGCGGCTAATAAAAATACGAGAAGCAATTCAGGAACAACGGGAGCTCCATCGTAAAAAAATGACGATTGCTGACATAGAGGAGAAAATTGTTCTTGCAAAACTGTTGAAGGAGGAAGAAGCATTCAAGCACACTGCATATTAATGATATCTATATATCTATGATAAAGCAATCTTTTATGCCAAAGAGTTATGTTTCTAAATATATTTCTAAATATATATTTCTATGTTTATATATTTCTGTCTATACAAAGAGTAATGTTTCTAAATATTTAGTTATTCTTCTGAGTAAATAAGAATTATATATGTAAGTTTTTATAAATAAGTCTTATATTAAATTAACACAATTATATAGAATAAAATATACATTTATTAAACATTTAAGAGAATTACATGGTTCCTACAATGAAATGTCTGTTTAAATTTTGAATTGCCACTTTAAAACTGCGTTGTGATAATCACTGTTAGCATTGAAAGTCTATACGTCACGTATCCAGATGGCACAATAGTTCAGAAAAAGTTCGCAAAGAATTCATTGAAGCTTCAATGAACTCTTTGCGAACTTTTTCTAAACTATTGTACCATCTGGATACGTTACGTATAGACTTTCAATACTGACATTAGTAAGTACCAGAACGTGGTCTAAATAAAGAATATGTAAAGAATTGTTGTTAAATAAAACATTCTTTAAATTAAAATTTATGCTATACATATGTATTCATTCATTGTAGATATAAAATAAATGTACAAAATAAATATATAAAATAAATGTACAAAATCTAATTAATTCGCAACACTGTTTTACGAAAAGTGTGTTAAAATGAAAGCATTTCTGTGCGCAAGTCCTACTCCATTTTGTTCTCGATTTATGATGTTTTCAAATTGTATATTCTCAAGTAACTCTTCTTCAATTATTTCGTTTAGATTATGTTTAATGCATATATTATGTAAAATGGCAGTAGCACAAATAATTGCCACTGATGTGCTTAACTTGGTTCTTAAACCATAATGCAGACATGGAAATCGACGTTTCCAAATTCCGAATAGTTGTTCGACGATCACCCGTGTTTTTCTGTGTGCAGTGTTGTATCGAATTTCTGCGTCTGTCTCAGGCCTTAAAACAGGCGTCAGTAAATATCTGCGGCACGCATACCCACTATCGCCGAGTAGAATTCCATTCAAGTGTCCCAGCTCGAAACGACAGCGCAAACCGCTTCTATCAAATATTATGGCATCGTGAGTTGAACCTGGGTGCCTGACAACTATATCGAGAATTTCTCGTTTGGGTCCAGTTACAATCTATACAACCAATAAATAATGAAAAATTATTTTAATTTATTTTATATTAAAGGCCTATCTAGACAAACTTGCATAGTCGCATAAACGTATGCATAAAGAAATTGATTAGTTGATTTCCTTATGGGTAGTATCCGATTGACCACATTGCAATTGACCACAGCCATTCAAACCCACACAGCATGCATATCCAAAAGACATTCAGAAGTCATTCCGAAGATATTTTTTCTCTAAAAGATATCTTTGGAATGTCCTCTGAACATCTTTTGGATATGCATGTTGTGTGAACAGTTATCAGTGTCTACAATTTTTTCACTGGATGGTTGCTGTAAATGGTCTGTGATCAATTGCAACGTGATCAATTGGGTGCCACTCAAAAAATAAAACAATAAAAAAATATACCTGTACATTTAGAGAGAACCATCCTTTTCGATTCCGGAATACCTCTCCATTATTGCCACCAGGATTCGCAATACGTATATGGGTGCAATCGATACATCCAATTACGGATGGAAAATTGGCCACTTCATAAAATTTATTTTTATTCCTTCGACGGTTTTCTTCGGTGGAAAAATTAACATATACACTCAAGTGTGATGATAAAATTCTAGAAACTCGTGCAACAATTCTCGATACTGATGTTTGACTGAATCCTCGTAAGTCTCCATTAACAATCTGCAATTAAAATAGCATATAAATCAAATGAAAGTAAATTATCTATTAATTTACCATGTCAGATAAAAATTTACAAACCTGAAAACTACTCGTTGTATAAAATTGTAGCGTTATTAACAACTGCATTAACGGAGAAATTGGCAGTCCACGATTATTAAATCGTCGTAACTGATCATTCACCAGAGGTAATAGAATCTCGATTACAGCTCCTTTGCTGAATCTGTATCTTTTCCGAAAAGAAACATCGTCGAAAAGTTCCACAGGATTTTCCCAATCACGAATGTATCTTTTCGGAAGTCGCAACAAATTCCGATACTCTACATTTTCCTCCTCAAATCCTTCGTCAGAATTATCATTTAAAAATTCGTTGTCCATTATATGTTTCCAATCTCAAAACGCGACAGAAATTGAAATGTGACAGCTAAACTTTTAAAGGTTATGTTTGGTTATATTCTGCTCATCATCTGCTAAAAAAGATTGCAATCTCCTCCTTAAGGAAGCTCGAGACTTCCCTTGAGATAAGGAAGCCAATAAGACTCCTTGTTTAGTCAAGGAAGGTTTATGAAACGCGGAATGAGGAACAAGGAATCCTTATTCCTCAAGGAACGACTATGAATACGGGCATTAATGTTTTCATGAATATAAGATTTATTTCTTTAATATAAGTTATTAACGTTGTGAAATTATCATATAGAATAAGATATTTATTTTTAGTTATGTAAATGTATTTTTTTTATGAATACTGGTAAGGTTTTTCTTACCCTTGCAACAAATGTTGGTTATTTGATATTTCTACCAAATAAAGTATTTTATGTTAAAATAGAAACAGAGATATATTTTATTTAATATTGTTGCGTCTCCGCGCACGCTTCCGTCACTCACACACTCACGGTTCCGCGACTCACTCACGCAAAGAAACAACTCGTTGATTAATGACAGCGAACGATTTAATAATTCTCATCAAGGATACAAGCGTCCGTAGAATTAGACAGCTCCGCAAACAACAACATAACAACGCGCCTGGCAACGCGTAAACAGGCGTCGCCAGGGAACAGGAAACATCCTCCGGTACGCATCTTCATTGCGTACCGGATAACCGGACGCGGGCGCAACAATATGTTACATTTACACCTCTCGTTTTTCAGCTTGTTTTTTTATTAAATATATTTTATTTTGTATTTAAATAATTGCATTACATTTTTCTATGTATGTAAAAAAATTTAAAGAAAAATATGTGTCTATCTTATATTTTCCCTCAAATTTTTGAAGAATTTTTCGTGGGCGATAAATGGCACATCTTTCTTCCTATGTTAGGTACGCCATTGACGCTACATGCGCATGCGCGAAAAAACCGCCCCGCCGCACAGTGGTCTGAAACGCCTGAAAAGCTGGCCAAAAGTCGAAAAAGATTCGGATATGATTGAAATTTGGTATATAAAGATTTTTGGGGTCACTGAATTTGAAATTGAGGTCAAAAGTCAAAAATTCAAAATGGCGGATCTAAAATGGCCGACTTATTTAATAAAAAGTTATTAGATTTTAATGTAAATTTGTATATAAGGATTTTTGGGATCGCTGAATTTGAAATTGAGGTCAAAAGTCAAAAATTCAAAATGGCGGATCTAAAATGGCCGACTTATTTAATAAAAAGTTATTAAATTTTAATGTAAATTTGTATATAAGGATTTAAGTTATAAGTATAAAAGTATAAACATTATAAGTATAAAAGTATAAAAGTTATAAGTATAAAGTATAAAAGTTATAAGTATAAAAAGTATAATAAGTATAATAAAAGTATAAAAGTTATAAGTATAAAACGTTATAAGTACAATTAAAAAATTAGTCCGAATCGTCTGAGGCAGATTCACAATTTTCAATATTAAGAATACATTGATTTGCAGACTCATCTGGAGGCAATAAAAGTTGTAAGGCCTCAGATGACAAATTTTTTCCTTGCTTGGGCTACATATTGCTCAAGCTCGTAATGAGTGGATCCGAAGATACCAGGAGCCGGTGAAAAACATCTTCCATACTCTTTTCCCTGGAACATTTTCGGGAAAAGCCTTCCCGAAAGTTTTTAATATCTTTGTTCCGGGATTCCTGCGCATCTTCGGATAGTTGCCCGATTGGCAACGGGGCCCACTCTATAATTTGATGTCCGTGAATCAATATTTTATGTACAACCGTGGGCATGTAGTACCACGGATAGAGTTGTACAAATTCTTTCGCGATTCCTAAGCAGTATTCCTTAAACTTTTCAACGTTCACAGGGAAACCACATATTTTTAAAATTTTTTAAACATTTTTCAGATTTTAAAATATTTTACAATTGTTGGAGTTATTAGACGAAAAGTGAACACACACGGTGTGATACGAAAGAGAACTCAGTAGCTTTATTTCAGCATAGTCGATTTCCTTAAACACAAAGGTTACACAAAAGTACAACAAGCAAGATGGCTAGAGAAGAACCAAGAATACATTAAGAGTAGATGTGCGACTAGAGGCGCCACTACCGCTGATGCATGCGGGTCGCCTTGTCGATAATGGCAAATCGCCAACACTCCCCCTCGAACCGCAGTAAAAGTTTGTGCTTGTCATTCGATGATCCCCAGTCCTAGGAGACGGCTGCAGTTTTCGTGCTTAGCCTCTGGCAGTCCCTTGGTGAGGATGTCGGCCGCCATCCGGTCTGTAGGCGTGTATTCGATGGATATTATTCCTTCCCTGATTGCTTCTCGCACAAAATGATGCCTGATATCGATATGTTTGGTGCGAGAGTGGTACACGGGATTTGCAGCCAATTTCTGTGCACCCAAGTTGTCGTTCTTCAAAACAATGCTTGATAAATTTGTTCCAAAACTCCTCAGCAACCTCTTCATGTACATAGCTTCCTTCGTTGCTTCTGATAAAGCCATATACTCGGATTTTGTTGACGACAGAGCCACAGTCTGCTGCTTCTTTGATTCCCAGCTGACTGCTGCGCCGCTTGCGATGAAGGCGTAGCCTGTGTAGGATCTTCGATCGATGTTGCAGCCGCCCCAATCAGCATCCGCGAATACCACTGGAGGATCGCCGAATACGAGACCAACCGCGCTTGTCCCTCTTAGATATCGCAGGACTCGTTTGGCTGCCGTCCTGTGGACTTCCCCGTGACGGTCGTTGAACTGGCTTAGGTAACTCACAGCGTGGGCTATGTCGGGCCTTGTTCCTACAGACAGGTACATTAAAGCTCCTATTAACTCTCGATAGGGAAAGTTTGTTTCATTTCTGCCCTCTTCACCCTCTTCGATGACCAACTTCTGACCAGGGTCTAGCGGTGTCTTCGCGGGTCGACATTCTGACATCCCGAATCTGTGGTGAATGTCCCGTATGTAGCCCATTTGACAGATGGAGATGGCCTTTTCGCTTCTCGTAAACTCAAGACCCAGGCAATGCTTGAGACTACCTAGCTCCTTCACCTCAAACCTAGTGCTGAGATGATTCTTCAGCCTCCCGATCGCCCCGTCATCACGTGATATGAGTAGAATGTCGTCCACGTAAACGATTATGAAGCATGTATTCTCGGTTTCTCCGACGCGATAAACGCATGGGTCGGCTTCGGATGGAGTTGCTCCGATACTTCGGAGTTCGCTGTCCAGACACGTATGCCAGGCGCGTCCCGCCTGCCGCAGTCCGTACAAGGCCTTCTTGAGCAAGCAGATCACGTCTTTTTCTTCCAATTCCTTCCACATTTTCTTCGCTGTTTCTCGGATAGATTTGTCCCCTTGTCCAGCTTGAACAATGTGCTCCAAGATATCTTCTAGGTGTTCCGGGGGTTCCATAAGGATTCTTTCCTCGACGTTGCTATTCAAATAAGCCGTTGTTATGTCGAGTTGCTCGATTTTCATGTTGTGTTGAATTGCTACAGCAACCGCTGCGCGTATGGAACTCAGCCTGGCTACCGGTGCAAACGTTTCATTAAAATCCACGCCGGGTCTTTGAGCAAAGCCGCGTGCTACTACTCGAGCTTTTCTCGTCATGAGATTTCCGCCGGAGTCGTACTTATTTCGTAGAACGAATCTACTTCCGATTACCTTCTGACCTTCGGGGCGCTCGACGAAACTCCACGTCTCCTTTTTGATTAGGGATTTGACCTCCGATGCCATGGCTTCTCTCCACTCTGACGAATTCTCTCCTGAAATTGCCTCTGCGGTGGGAACCTCGGCGTGGAAAGCGAATTCCGCTTCTTCCATATTCTCGCCGTAGTCCTTTCGAGGTCGGCCCGGTCGTCCTGTCCTAATTATACGAGGGCGGCCACGTCTGCGAGTTTGCTGATCGACCTCGTCTCCCGTCGTCTCTATCTCATCGACTGTCTCCTGGAGATTTTCTTCTGTCTCCGGCTCTCTTGGTGTCAATTCAATGTCGATGTGTGGTGCTTTTGGATTTTCATCAACGTGATTACGTGCATTAGGCTCTGAATAAAAATCCTCGAACGACGTTCTTGACTGCTCGACGTGTCCCTCCAAAAAACGCACGTCTCTGGTGACCTCAACTTTTCGGGATTCAGGTAGCCATATTCGAAAGCCCTTCGACTCTTCGGAGTACCCAATGAATACTCCTCTTCTCGATCGTGCTTCGAACTTCCCCTTCGTCGGACTTCGGTCCAAGCAGAAAACCTTGCATCCGAATTCTTTGAAATACTTTACTGTTGGCACACTGCCGTGCCATGCTTCGTAAGGGGTTCTTCCATTTAGCTTCTTTGTTGGGCAATGGTTTCTTATATAGTTCGCCGTAGATATTGCCTCGGCCCAAAAATGCGGTGATAAGCCGGATTGGAGCAGGAGACATCGTGCTGACTCCACCAACGTTCGATTTTTCCTCTCTGCTACGCCGTTCTGTTCCGGCGTATAGGCCGTTGCAAGTCGACGTTGAATGCCTTCCGACTTTAGATACTCGTCGAAATTCTTGTTCACGTATTCGCGTCCATTGTCGGACTGAACGCCTTTTATTTTTATACCGTGTTGTTTTTCTGCGAACGCCTTGAAAATTTTAAACTCTTCGAGCACTTGACTCTTGTTTCTGATAAACCTCGTTTCCGTCCATCTAGTGTGGTCATCTGTGAAGGTGACAAAGTAGATTGAACCACCGTTAGATGGTACACGCATCGGGCCGCAGACGTCGGTGTGAATGAGACCTAATTTTTCTGTCTCTCGATTTGATTCCTTCGGGAATGACATCCGCGTCATTTTCCCTTGAATACAGATGTCGCAGCTCAATTCCTCGCCAGTGCTCTGAATGTCAATCCCGCGAATGGCACCATTTTTAGGTGCGCTTAATAAGTCCTGAAAGTTTAGGTGGCCCATTCTTCGGTGCCAGATCCACAGAGGATTCGCTGATTTTGTTGTATGCGTTTTATCTTCGTGCTCCGCTTTTTGACAACTCTGAGGCAATGCTCCTTCCACATAATAAAGATTATTAATGCGTTTCGCGACCAATTTTTCGGATCCGTGTTTGTCCGTGATCGTGGCCTTCTCTCCATTGAATACTACCTTGTAGCCCCTGTCAGTGATTTTCGAAACTGATAACAAATTTGTGCGTAGCTCGGGCACGTGCAATGCGTCACTTAAAGTCACATCGCTCTGCTTACCGTCCATGGTTACCACGATTTCGGCATTGCCCTTTGCCTTAATTTCGGCGGATGCATTGTTTGCTAGTCTCAAGTTTCCTGACTCATTTTTCTTGATCTCCGTGAAAGTGTTGATGTCCTTGCAAAGATGCGATGTGCACCCACTATCTAGACACCAGACGCTCTTATTGCTGTTGGTTGTCATTTGACATACGTCGCCTCCATCGACGGTCGATGACAGAGATACGCTCGCTGATTTCTTGTTGTTGTCCTTCTTCGTTGTGCACTCTGACGATTTGTGTCCTTCCTTGTGACACTTGAAACATCGGAATTCGAACTTCTTACCTTTGTTCTGATCGTCCTTTTCGTAACGATTTTTCGGCTTCGTTTTCCTCTTGTACGCTAGCATGGCTCCCTGTTGAGTACTCGACGTAGCTGCTCTTCTAGCTTCATACTCCTCGATTATTTTAGTGCGCAAATTTTCAGGCGTGGGTAGCTGATCTCGACTTTCGATCGCGCATTTAAAGTTTTCATAGCTAGATGGTAAACTATAGAGCATCATAATAGCGAGCTGATCCGGATTTACGTTGACGTCCATTTCGGACAATTTATCCACAGCATCGAAGAATTCGTGTAGATGCTCGCGTACGTCGCCTCCCTCGTTCATTTTTTGTAGAGTGAGGCTCTTCAATAATGTGGCCTTGCGCGCAGGTCCCTTCGATTGAAAAATGTTCTCTAATTTAATCCATACCTCACGAGATGTTGCGCAATTTTTTATTTGCTTCAGCTGGCCGGCACCTATGGACAGAATTAGATCAGATTTAACTTTCTCATCCTTAATTTTCCATTCTCGAATCGCTGCTGCTGAATTCGCGTTCCCCTCTATGATTTCGGGTTTAGTGATCTCTCCGCTAACATAACCCCACGCGTCGTTTTTTACTAGCAGTGCGCACATCTGCATCTTCCACGTGTCATAGTTGTCACGTCCAAGCGCTTAGATACGCACAATGCTGTTCATGTTCATTTTTTTCTTTTTGTCAACTCGCGATTTGGCTTTGAGCTCCCGCACAAGCACCGAAATGAGGGAACGTATACACGCTCTGTCTTATTCACTCGCACTCTCGCGGATTTTTCGGCGCGCACCGCGTCTCTCGCCAAAATCGTTTCACGTGTGCGCTAATGTCCGATTGCACACACTCGATTAGTTCTCGCGTACACCGAAAAACTTTTTGAGCACTCACGATCTCAGGGATGCTGGGCCCATAACCTGTTGGAGTTATTAGACGAGAAGTGAACACACACGGTGTGATACGAAAGAGAACTCAGTAGCTTTATTTCAGCATAGTCGATTTCCTTAAACACAAAGGTTACACAAAAGTACAACAAGCAAGATGGCTAGAGAAGAACCAAGAATACATTAAGAGTAGATGTGCGACTAGAGGCGCCACTACCGCTGATGCATGCGGGTCGCCTTGTCGATAATGGCAAATCGCCAACAACAATATTAAAAAAAGAAATTTACGCGCCTTTCTCTGTAGGCCACCTTATACAGGGTGTCCCATTATAAAACATCCAGTCGAATATTTCGAAAACCAAGCCCGGGAGAGAAAAATTTTTCCGACAAAAGTTATTTGGTTTCGAGAGGCCCATAAGATGATACCATTGGTTTGACCTTGAAGAATTATTTGAAAGTTACATGAAAGTCACCTCAATTTTTTTAAATGGCATTTCCTATTTTTTATTACATATTCTTGTAGCTGACCTCGAGAGCTTTCCAAAACACTATAATAAAGTATTTTTTCATGAAGTATTTTCCGAGTTATAAAGCTTGAAATAATTTCTTAATTTTACATAAACTGTAAAATATCTCGTAAAATATTTACTTTTCGATGACCTTATCTCAATACTTTTATGCACAGAATAATGAGAGGAATCAATTGGTGTAAAGAAAACACATAGTTGTTTTTAAGAAAAAATATGTAATTGTTAGTTACAAATTGCATATTTTTTCTTAAAAACAACTATGTGTTTTCTTGACACCAATTGGTTCCTCTCATTATTCTGTGCATAAAAGTATTGAGGTAAGGTCATCGAAAAGTAAATATTTTACGAGATATTTTACAGTTTATGTAAAATTATGAAATTATTTCAAGCTTTATAACTCGGAAAATACTTAATAAAAAAATACTTTATTATAGTGTTTTGGAAAGCTCTTGAAGTCAGCTACAAGAATATGTAATAAAAAATAGGGAATGCCATTTAAAAAAATTGAGGTGACTTTCATGTAACTTTCAAATAATTCTTCAAGGTCAAACCAATGGTATCATCTTATGGGCCCCTCGAAACCAAATAACTTTTGTCTGAAAAATTTTTCTCTCCCGGGCTTGGTTTTCGAAATATTCGACTGGATGTTTTATAATGGGACACCCTGTATATAAATTTTCTAAACACCAGGTATATACTATTGAAAATAAATAATATAATAGAGATGCCTTTCACGAGCAGTAAATAAACCAAAAATAATAGTTCAAAAATATACTATTGACATGGAGCAGGTATAATTTAAGGTGCAGGTAAACCCGACCCGACCCTTTGTGCTCCGTGCCAACTGGCTCGCCGCACATGTGGTTCAGTAAAAATGGCAATACAACGAGAATCGCAAAAAATCGCAAACAAATCTTGTACATTTCGACACAAAACATCCTAAGCTACATATTCCACTATAGTACATCGCAGGATCTCCGGGGATCATAACTTTTTTGATCATTTACGAAAACTCTATATGTAAATTGAGAAAGGAGGTTATTCTTTGACGTGACTTTTAATACATGCCGAGCATAAATTTAAGGGGACAAAACATATAAACATATTCTACTTACCTTCATTAACATCCTCCATCAAACAAAATTGAAATTGAACACTTAAATCAAAAGTTACACACACTTTAAATGCAGTGAATATTTAGAAGCGGTTATGCGTGACGCGCGCTATTCCGACAACGGTAACTTTGAACTACTATACCACCTCAGGTATAAAAGATAGTTTCCCCTCCTTTTAACATAATATGCAGTGATGCCCTCTATACACGATTCTATGGTACTGAACTCATAATTATGATTTTCATTTTTTGACTTTTGGCCAGCTTTTCGGGCGTTTCAGACCACTGTGCGCTGGTCCACACTGTGCCCACACGATAACCCGGCCATACGTGGTATGGTCATAGGGGCCGTGGAGGGTCCCCCTCGACGGACAATTGCACACCGGATCGTGGACTCCGGCCGTCGAGGGGAGTATTGGCGGAGAACCTGCGAGGCTCAGGAGGAGTGGCCGGCTTGGCCATCTCCTCCCAACGTGGGAGTTGTGTCCCTGGGTTCACGCCCAGGGCTGCTCAGACCGTAATCCCCTGACACCTAGGTCATGTTTCTGGGTGTTCAGGTGGACCGGGGGTCCTTGGCTTAGCCGCCCGGGACCGCGAGGATGGGACTTCTATAAAAAAACCCCTCTAATCCAAGCTATGGCGCGTGGCAAGGGATCCGTACCCGTCCGTGCGGCTCCGGGCGGGTAAGGGCTCGCTGACTGTTTAATTCCGCAACACTCGTGGGAACACCATGGATATTGACATAAACAAAAAACCAATAGTTCTGTCGGTGGAGGAGATACCCTGGTATCCCACGTACGTCCCAGAATAGCGGCCACTGGGGCCCATTATCCCGAAGATACCGGGAGAGGAGAGTGCTGGCAGAGCCGATCAGCTAGTAGACAAACTGCGGATGGCTCTAACCAGCATTCAGGTTAGAATCTCCAGACCCGTCAAGTCTGCTGAAATCAGGGTAAGCGGACTTAACGAGTAGGTCGAAAAGGAAGAACTGGCCGCCGCAATATCGAATGTCGGAGGATCTGCGGTGATTGAGATCAAAGGTGGGAGAAATCCGGCGCAACAACATCGCCGATCTTGGCGCGGAATGAATCAGGTGTCCTGCTGTCGCCGCCAAGACAGTGGTTGACGCGGGGCGAGTGGTTGTGGGATGGGTGGCGGCGCGCACAGAGGCGCTGACCCCCCGTCCATTGCAGTGTTACCGGTGTCTGGAAAAGGGACACACTCGCGCGAGGTGCACCGCCCCCACCGATAGGGGACCGGTGCTACCGGTGTAAACAAAGCGGGCACACGGCCGGCGGCTGCGCGGCCAAACCTGAGTACTCGCTCTGCAAAGACTTCGGTCGCCCGGCGGGTCGCTTGGGGAGCGCGTTCTGCGCTCCTCCGAGAAAGAGGAGGGAAGTACGAAGTACTTCAAATGCTGCAACAGCGTCCGGAGGAACCAGATCTGTCGCAAAGGAAAGGAGAGGGAGGATCAGACACACTCTCTCGGCGTCCAAGCCAAAGAGGAAGCAGCGGGTCGTTGGCACGGACGTGTCAACGGCCTCGCTGAGCAAGGATGCAGAGATGGTGGACATGGGGGACAGGATGACGAGTCAGACGTTGCCCCTCTCCCTGTCCACTAACATTGAGGATCCGCTGAAGGAGGTGATGGACATTTGCGGGGAATAATGCTCCCCACGGCTCATCGTCTTCTCCAGGCAAACATCAACCACTCCGCCAGGGCGCAGGACTGCTTATACAGGCTCTGGCGGAGTGGCAAATAGAATATTGGCCATCGTGACAGAGCCGTACCACATCCCCGAGGACCGTTCTGACTGGCTCGGGGACTCGGCTCTGTCGCGATTATAAGTGCAGCCGCTGCAAACGCCCCTCCCTTCACAATCCATAGTAGAGGAGAGGGCTTTGTAGCGGCAAACTGGGAGGAACTGGCAATAGTCGGGGCGTGTTTCTTGCCAAGCAAAAGCCTCGCCCAATTTGAAGATTATCTGGAAGCAAAAGCCTCGCCCAATTTGAAGATTATCTGGACCAGGTGGCGGCCGAAATTAACGGTCTTCTGCCCGGACGCGTTATAGTCGCGGGAGACTTGTACGCCAAGTCGGTGCTTTGGGGCTCCCCCGCGACTGACGCCAAGGGCGAGGCTTTGGCAACTTGGGCAGCGGAGCTGGGCCTCATAGTCATCAACAGAGGCTCAGCTCATACGTGCGTGTGGCAGCGTGGTGGGTCGATAGTGGATCAATAGTGTCACGTTTGTCTCTCCCGCTGTCGCGCGCCAAGTGGTGAAATGGTGGGTTGGGGAGGAGGTGGCGACACTATCTGACCACAGGTATATTAGAATGGTCATCTCCGTCTCCGAGCTCCCGGCCCATCAGAGCTGCTCAAGAGACACGTCCCGACAGCCCCGATGGACGCTTTAAAAAATGGACAAAGATGCCCTGATGGCAGCCTTCGTCGCCATTGCCTGGCCCGAAGATCCGGCCGGGCAAGGCGACGGGGATATCAACAAGATGGCGAACTGGTTCCACGATGGCATGTTGCAAATCTGCGACGCTGCTATGCCGCGGGCCAGGTCGGTGCAACCCCGTCGCCAGGTGTACTGGCGGTCGAGCGAAATCGCAGGCTTGAGGTCAGACTGCATCAAAGCTCGGCGCCGGTACACCAGGTATCGCCGCAGGAAACGCGGCGATCCCACGATGGAGGCAACTCTGTACGGGTCTTACGTAACATCCAAGAAGACTCTGCAGTGCGCCATTAGCGACGCCAAGACTCAGGCTTGGGAGGAGTTAATAGGGACTCTCGACGCAGATCCTTGGGGGCGCCCATATAGATTGGTACGGAACAAGCTCCGTCCATGGACGTTCCCCATCACCGAGATTCTCTCCCCCGGACTCTTGGAGGAAGTAGGACAACCCCACAACATACTTTGCCCCAACTGAAGGGGGAGGATAGCCCTCCAGGAGGCCTAAGAACAGCCGATGCTATCAGCATCACAGCGAGGGAGGAGGCCTCTCCCGTTCCGGAGGTCTCCCAAGAGGAGCTGGCCAGGGCCATCAAGAGGATGGGGGCGAAGACCACCGCCCTCGGTCCCGATGGAATACCTGACCGCGCCTGAGTATTGGCACTGAGCGTTCTCGGGGAGCGGCTCAGACTTTTATTCGACAGGTGTCTGAGCCGCGGCCAGTTCCCTCATATTTGGAAAACAGCGCGGCTCGTCCTGCTAAGGAAGGCAGGGCGTCCCGCAGAATCCCCATCTACATACCGCTCAATATGCCTGTTACATGAGGCGGGCAAGCTCTTTGAGCGAGTTATAGCTGCCCGTCTCAACAGGCATCTCTCTGAAGTAGGCCCCGACTTGGCGGGCTGCCAATTCGGGTTCCGAGAGAGCCGATCAACCATAGACGCGATCAAGCGCGTACGGACCCTCTCGGACGAGGCCATCTCTCGGGGTGGGGTGACGTTGGGGGTGTCTTTGGACATCTCCAACGCTTTCAACTCTCTGCCCTGGGAGTGTATCAGGGGAGCACTACACTATCACAAGGTGCCCCCCCCTACTTGCGGTCCGTCATTTCGGACTACTTCAGGGACAGGCGTATAATTCGACACCAAGGCATGTGATAATATTTATCGCAATAATAAGTACATTAAGAGAGACGCTTTCTCAGGCAGCGCCTCTAGTGAGAGACACCAAATTTTTAAGTCAATGGTGGAATATAACTGTAACAACGATCATTCTCTTTGCCAGTAGAAGTTAAAACTCAAATGAAAGGCGATTAGTTGACATCAAACTGGCATTGTGATTGGTGAGCTGCAAGCCGACTTTCGAATTCGAATTGGCATGACACCCGCACGGAATGGGAGAGTTCCAGGTTCGAATCCTGGCTGAGGTAACATTTTTCGCAATAAATTCTTCATCTTACAAGTTGAGATGATATTTATTAAAACCCCTAAATGGAAATCGAATTTAGATTTCAAAAAAGTTGGTGAATCACTGCGGTTTAAAGTCTGACAAACCAAGTCGGCTTGCAGCTCACCAATCACAATGCCAGTTTGATGTCAACTAATCGCCTTTCATTTGAGTTTTGACTTCTACTGGCAAAGAGAATGATCGTCGTTACAGTTAATATTTAATAGTATAATAAAATTGCGAAATTGTGGTGCTATAGTGCATGCATTAGTGACTGATATGGGATCTAATTTTATACAGCTATCTCGAGAATTGGGCATTTCGACACAAAATTCAACCTTCTTAGTAGATCAAAAGGAAGTATTTTATATTTTTGATACTCCTCACTTAATGAAAGCTACGCGTAACAATTTATTGAAATATGATTTTGAATTTGATAATAAGAAAGCTTCATGGAATCATATTGTTGAATTATAAGTTGAATTTATAAGAGAGACAGTAAGCAATGGATGAAAATGGCTCCTAAATTATCTAGATATCACATTGAACCAAATAACTTTCAAAGAATGAAAATGAAATATGCTGTCCAAATATTTAGTAAGTAATCGAGTAGCTGCTGGTATGTGCACGCAAATGTCTTGCGGTCTTCTTCCAAGTGAAGCTGTTGGCACTATAGATTTAATAGATCATTTTGATAAATTATTCGATATTTTGAATTCCTCAAGTGTTCATAATCCAAAAGAATATGGAAAAGTTTTTACTTTTTGGTTGTGAAAAATAAATTAAATTTTTAGAAGAAATGTTACTTTTCATAAAACATATTAATGTTATTAATGCCAATGGTTTGCGTGTGAAAGTGAAATGCTTTGAATCCTGGCAGATCACAATTAGAAGCATAATGCAATTATGGAGTAAATTAAAATCTTATGATTTTCCTTTTCTTCAAACGCGTAGACTCAGAATTGCATAGAAAATTTCTTTGCCACTGTAAGGCAACAAGGTGGTAATTGTTTGAATCCAACACCTATACACTTTCAGCGTGCTTTTAAAAAACTTTTTAGCGTTAAATTTTTACAATACTCAGAAACATAGAATTGTAGTGAAGATAGAGATCAAAAGTTAAGTGTTATTAAAACACCATATTTAAATTAATGTATAGAAATTATTTCATCTCCGCCACTCAAAATTTTAGATATAACCAAATCATGATTACTATGCTATGGATCTGTCAGAGGAAAATGCACTTAAATATGTATGCGGATATTTAATTAAAAAATGCACGGAAATTCATTCATGTCAAGCATGTACAACTTATGTAAATGAAAATAAGACTGTATTAGATGATACTACTTTATATTGTTCTTTTAGAGCTTATATAAATGAAGAAGATAATGAATTTGAAAATTTGCATGTAGCAAACAACAATTTTTGTTCTTATATACATAAATTAGAAAAAATATTTGTAACAAATTTTGAAAATAATTGTTTTAAAAAAAATATTGGCGGTTATTTGTTTCAACTTGCGCAAGCTGTCTCTTTTGAACCGCCATGTCCAAATTTTCCTGTAGATTTCTTGATAAAACTGTTTCTCCGAATGCGTATTTATTATACGTTATCTGAACATAACAAATCTTGCAAAAGTATTGGTAGAAGAAATATGAAAATTTTGAATATTTTACATTTATAAATTTTGTTATAATATTTAATAATTTTTATATTTACAGTCTTATTTTTATAATATACATATATGCTTATGTATATGCGTGTACGCATTTGTATGTTAACTTATTCTTACTTGCTTCTTTCTATTGCATTCACCTATTGCATTATATATTTTAATTTGATAAGTGTGTGCGTTTGATTTTGCATGTTGTGTGCCGTAACATATAGTTTATTAAATATGTATATTAATAATTGTTTATATAATTTATAATTGTTATTTCAACCCTGTGAAACTGGCCCCCCATTTTCAAAATTTCGATAAAATTTTTAGAGTTCTGGCTCTTCCCCAAAGAGTTCTAGAGTTCCTGATAGGTTTTAGAAAGAGTTCTATCGATTTAATGTAAAATAATGAGGTTTGAAGTTATGGGGGGCCAACTTCACATTTTCGCAACACGAAAATTAGCCATAACTTTCTTATCTTACAAGGGAAGTGTCACAACTGTCCGGAACCGATTTGATTCTCCTTTAAATATGTTGTTATATATACAAATCTAAGAGACACGTATTTTTTTATATGGGCTACTTTTGACTTTTAAGGGGTAAAACACCCCTTTGAAAAAAAACGGTTTTTATCTTTCAAGGCGAATATCTTTGAAACTATTAGAGATAGAAGAAAAATTCAAACGGGGTATTAAATGGCTTTATGAGTACTATAAAATAATGTGAAAAATTTTTTTTCTTTCTTTTTTTCCAAAAAATCTTACACCTTTAACTTTCCCATATAACATTAGATGTTCTATGAATATACATCTTACTTCCATGATATGAAAATAACGTCCTGTACGTTGAATGTTTATACATTTCATATACATGATTTGAATGTACATTACAATATATAATATATATATTTGTTGATGTATTTTATATGTACATACAGTTCATGTATTTGTTACGTATGTGAAATGTAGATACATAATTTATATATACTTTGTTGTACATGATATGTATATACATTGCTGTACATCATATATACATACATTATACAATTTCTAAATGTATACGATGTATATACATAATATGTATATATTTTACTGTATATAATATGTATATTTATTGATGTATTTAATATATACATACAGTTATGTATATACAATGTATGTCAAATGTAGATACACAATTTTTATATACTTTACTGTACATGATATGTATATACATTGCTGTACATCATATATACATACATTATACAATTTCTAAATATATACGATGTATATACATAATATGTATATATTTTACTGTATATAATATGTATATTCATTGATGTATTTAATATATACATACAGTTATATCAAATGTAGATACATAATTTATACATATTTTAGTTTATACGTAATATATACATATATATATATATATATTATTGTATATTATATACAAGTTGAAAGCTAATTTTTATTTTAGTTAAAAATAAAAATCTATTAATGTTTTAATAAAAAAAATAAATTAAAATAATAAAAATTTCAAAACTATAATTTTTCATATAAAATTAAGTTTATCTTAATATTTTTATTATTTTTAACCTATAAAATATTTTTCTTTATTTTATCTAAAGTATAAATTAAACATAATGTATAAAATTATAAAATTAAATATATAAAAATATAAATTAAAAATGTATATGTGTAATATGCATATGTGTGTGTATATATATAATAAGAGAGGTAAAAATGATCTCTTTTTCTATTTTATTTATAACATTTCAAATATTTATTTTATAATATTATACATATTTTATAATATTTTCTCTATTGTGCGTTGGGTCTTATTGTTGGCGCGGTTGGGAAGACGATCTGGATGCTTTAAAACATCATTCTATCTTTATTCTCACGAAATGCAGAACAAAGATAGAATGATGTTTCAAAGCATCCAGAGCGTCTTCTCGACTGCAGCTGTTAATACAAGTCTGCCAATCACGTGTCTGGTGACGTGCGTATAAACGCGTGCGCATAAAAATCTTGTAGACGTCGCGTGTCTAGTCGAGGTTATAGTTTCTGCATATAGCAACGCTGGTCTGCATTCTTTCCCGCTAAAATTTCGTTGCAGAGTTGATATACATTGTACGTACATATTTACATATCGTATTATTTTCTTGTTTGTGTGATTATTAAACAAAGCTTTCATTTTTAATCCAGTTATAAGCATAAAATAATTTTAATTTGATATTCCAGTACGTTTTTATACCCTTGTTAAGCTGGCACCCCCACTTCAGAAAATTAAAATAAAACTTATGTCAAAATTAAGTGCTATTTAGGTGCTAATTTGGTGCTCTAATCCTGATTTTAGTGCTCGAATCGTTTAGCAGGAAATCGCGATTTAAAGTGGGGGTGCTAGCTTTATGAAAGCTAGCACCCCCACTATTAAATACAGGCATAAAATTTAAAAGTAAGTATATCAAAATTAAGTGCTTTTTAAGTGCTTTCAAGAGCAATTAACAAAAAATAGTTATTTATTATAATTTAGAAGATATCAGCTAATAAAAATAGAAATCAAAAAACGGAAACCACAAATATGTCAAAATTAAGTGCTATTTAGGTGCTAATTTGGTGCTCTAATCCTGATTTTAGTGCTCGAACCGTTTAGCAGGAAATCGCGATTTAAAGTGGGGGTGCTAGCTTTATGAAAGCTAGCATCTCCACTATTAAATACAGGCATAAAATTTAAAAATAAATATATCAAAATTAAGTGCTTTTTAAGTGCTTTCAAGAGCAATTAACAAAAAATAGTTACACACACACACACACACACACACACACACACACACACACACACACACACAAGAGCAATTATTAATTATTATTGTTATTTATTAAATTTAGAAAATATCAACTACTAAAAATAGAAATCGCACAAGACTAAAGTATCCTTAAAAATGAGAATATAATACGCATTTTGATCTTGATATATTTTTTAAATTTTGATATTTAATCTTATCCCGTAATATTCATCTTCAAGCTATCCAATGATAAAGATAACGAGAATAAAGTACTCTAAAGAAATCGGTAATTCTATATTCTATCGGTTAATATTTATGTATAACAGTTTTTTCAATTGTAATTATTTAATTAATTTATTATAATGAATGTTACATAATTACGGTCTATTTTTAATTAAATCTTAATTAAAATTAAAAAAATGCTTTAAAATTTTAGATAATAGTAAATTATAAAAAATATATATATATATAATAAAATTTCTATTATTTCTAAATTTTCTGATTTTAATTTCTGAAACACGAATAAACCATCATTTTTCATTAGCTATATCAAGTATATAATATTTACTTATATGAGAATTGTTTCTGTACTAATCTATAAAAATTATTAGAGCGCATATAAAAATATTTGAGGATAAATAATATAATTCTCATTTAAAACTTCTTCTTTCTCTCTGCAATCATTATAATCTATCCATTTGTTATTTCTATAACAAATGGCTGTATAATGTCCAATATCTGTCGATTGTCTTGTTTGCTTTCCAGATGCTGTATAGTTTATAAAGCCAACAAGAGAATAATCTTTTTCTAAAAATGAGAATTTTATTTTCTTTGGTATATTCTGTAATTTGATTTTTGATGTTCCTTTATCAATATAAACTTCCAGCATAATGTAAGGACCTAGAGAAACAGAATTTAACAATAAACAGGAAATATGTCAACACAAAATATTATGTGTGAGTATATATATATATATATATATATATATATATATATATATATACAGGGTGTCCGATAATTCGAAGTCCACCCGTAAACTGCAGGTAGAATAGGTTAAACTGAGCATAAAAGTCCTGTATCATTTTTTGATATTCTTAATATTTACCGAGATATTAACAAAAAATATCGGCGAATCCACGCGCGCTTTGCTCGCGCGGTGAGAAGGACGTCCCACCGCTACGTGCTCACTAAGCGCGCAGTGTGGCGGTGGGAGATAGAGCGGTGGAATTATACCAATAATTCGGCGCGGTCGCCGCAGTGTTCTAGTATTACGCTCGTAGGCTCCTCCCACCGTTTCACTGCGCGCTTAGTGAGCACGTAGCGGTGGGACGTCCTTCTCGCCGCGCGCGCTTTCCTCGCGCGGATTCGCCGATCTTTTTTCGTTAATATCTCGGTAAATATTAAGAATATCAAAAAATGATACAGGACTTTTATGCTCAGTTTAACCTACTCTACCTGCAGTTTACGGGTGGACTTCGAATTATCGGACACCCTGTATATATAATAAATGTTGAGTTATCTTTGATTTAGCAATTAAAATATTAGAAATTGTATTATTAAGTATTACAATTATATATAATTGTAACGCTAACTAATTAAATTTCTGATATTTTAATTTTTGAAACATAAATAAATTAACATTTATTATTAGCTATATCATGTATATAATGTTGCTATGAATGATATTTACTTATATGTGAGAACGTTGTTGTTTCTAAACCATAACAATTTTTTTGGCAGCAATGTCGTGTGCCTTGTATTATTATATTATTTTCCATTGATTCATAATCTTGCTGTATTAAAAATTTAATATTTGCATGTAAAAGTGGAAAAACTTTTTCTCTTTCTAAACAGTCATTGGAACATCTCGATATTTCTTTAAAGAAAGGGCACTTTGCAAATAATTTATTACATAAAGATCCAACATTTACTGTACAGTCTATCAAAATGCAAGTATTTGATAATATCTTATTAGCAAAAATTTCCTTTAAAATTTGTGCCCTCAGTTTGTATGACTGTTGTCTAATTCCATGCGTTGTTATGTCTAATACTAATTTGAAAAATGTATTTGATTCTTGCGACGATATAAAATTTTTAATTTCATTTTTGTCAAAGTATGCTGCAATAAATAATTGTAATATACTATCGAAGGCGCAAGTATTGGTTAAAGAAATTTTGTTATGTCCTAATTTTGCTGCTTTAATTGAAATGTTGCCTCCGTTTTTTATTATTGGCATTTTTGTTATTTTGTCATTGTATAAAAATTGGTAATCCTCCACGTCGTTTGCTTGTAGATATTTATTTATTCGTTTTTTCTTTGTGGCCAATCCACGCCAATTTTCGATTACTCTTGTTGGTAATACATCATTTGCGATATTATTATCACCGCAGTTTTGGCATATTCGTTCTTGCCCATATCCTTCTTCACTTACAGGCGCGGAACATCCATCTATCGCATGCACAGCTTTATTACAAATATAACATTTATGTGCACCAGTGGGTTCGTCTCCATTTGCACATACTGGACACGTATTCGTGACGCTTGATACAGTTTTTATTTTAATATTAGATTCATTTTCAGTTTCACTTATTTCCGTGTGTGATTCTTTCGTTATTGGACTTGTATTCGTAATGCTTGATACAGTTTTCATTATAATATTAGGTTCAGTTTCAGCTTCGTTTATTTCCGTGTGCGAATCTTCTATTGTATCTGATAGATTTGACTGAACTTTTGCAAGTTTGATACGACCACTTAAAAAGTTTACATGCTTCAACACAAATTCGTCGACTCGCATAGGTTTTTCTTCATTTTTAAAAAGTATATTTTTTACTATATTAAAATCTCCTTCTACTGATGCGCTGCTTGCTGGAATTCGTCCATATCCGAATTTGTCACGACAGATACATGACCACAAAGGTAAAAACTTGATATGTTTCAATATTTTATTCGCGAATTGTGGTAAATAATGCGCATTTTCACGATCTCCTTCTATGATATTTATTTTTTTTTCAACATCATTTTTAATCCTTTTAGCCCATTCTGTCCATTTATTTATCTGATTATTATCATGTTCTTCATCATAAACGTTATCCTTTGTTTTCTCCAATAAATTTTCTTCTTCTAATGTCATTGAGGACATAAGAGACTTTACTTTTATTTTATGTTCTTCACAAATTGTTAATGTACCATTTTGTGTTACACCTTCCGTTTCGCTATACGCAATCACTAAAATCGAAGTTAAAATCATTTTTGCTTTTTCCTCATTTTGGCATAAAATTAATTGCCCTAGTAAAGACATATAAAAATGTTTGATACGAAGTCGTACATCTTTCAAGAAATTTGCGTAAATTTTTATAAAATGTGCTACGTCGATACGAATATAACAGTCCGGTACATTTACATTCCTGCAGGCATCGGCATATTGTTCAAGCGTCAAATATTCAGTAAAACTACGGACAGCTGCTGTTAAAAGAGCTATGGAGAAATCACAAATGACTTCTCGAGGACGAGGTGCACCTGTTCGTATCCATTCAATCAACCAAAATTGAATGGAATTTGTCGTATGGCTTTCTGTTAACATTTGTGTCACAGGGAAAAGTCCATTTTGGTCATAATTTATAACGCAATTATATAAAAATATATGCTTGGAATTTGAATTGTCCGGTTTTCGAATTTTTTTAATTATACTTCCTGTTGCATCGATAAATACACATGCTGGTTTTGAAACTGCGTATGCTCGGTAAACATCTAATTGGTAATTTCCCCAATAATGTACAAAAAATGGATGTAATCCGATATTATGTATAATTCCTCTTAATTTATCAAATTGCATTATATATAAAGCTTTTACGGGATCTTTATCAATATAATTTTTTTGTGTTATCTCATGTTTTGCCGTACGTAACACTTCAGAATTGTATAAGTGCGGGGGCTCTATAATATTATTGTGATCCATATATTGTTCTGCTATTTCTACTCTGTATGCCATTGCAGATTTTCCACGCATATTTTCTACGACAGCGTCTCGTATTGGTCTACGAAGGTAACGTTTACCACAGCGTCCATTTCCTTCGGTGAATCTGCATTTTATTATTGTGCTTAATTCTTCCTTATTATTAATTTTACATTTGATGGTAGAACCACATTTACATGTGCCATTTGCATAACCTGATTGTCCATCTCTGATCAATTTGTGGTTTTTAAAATTAAAGCCACAAGAAAGTTTAGTGGCTTCCCAAATTTTTTTACAAAATATGTGCTGCCACATACCTGGTTGCAAAACTGTATAATGCCGTGTTATTCTTCTTTTATGTTCCGTTCTTTGATATTTCTTATGAATTATTAAAGCTTCGAAATCACTTTTTGGTATATTTATAGTAAAAATAGTTTCTTGACGTGATTCTAATATGCGTTCATAAGATTCGTCACAGGTTGCTACAGATTCATTAATAGATGATTCATTTTTTGAAGTATTTTTTGAAGTACCGTTTTCTTCATCTTTCATGATATCACTTTCATCTTTCTCAGCAGAAGGAAAAGAACTCATTAATTTATCACGAACATTATGCTTATTACATACAACATATGTATACAAAGCATTCGGTGTCATAACGTTATTTATTTCTTTTGATAATGTACACCATATTTTATCACATTTTGATTTAATTCTGCCATCATCTAATATAACATCATTTTTATATTTTATTAGTAATTCGATTACTTTACTTTTATCTATTATGAGTGGCCTTCCGCGTTTAGACATAATTAAGAATGATTTTAACTTAATACAATACAAATATAATGCAACTTAACTTCAGTAAACGCTATTCACAATCTCAATATCGATATATACTATTGTTCTTTACTCGCGTTCTACATCAACTGACGACTGACGACGACCAGCGATTGCGCGCACGAAAAAACAAATGAATGTAACAAGTAACGTTCGAGGGAATCATATGACAGCCGAATCCTTTAACGTTGAGCGCCACGCTGATTTTTAAGGGGGTCCCCGCCAGGCCACGCGCGCCACTTAGAAGCGCTGGTACTGTAAGGCCAATGTTTCTTCTCGCAGTAGAAGATAGTTTACGTTTGGAACGTGATTTCTATAGGCATTCATTCAACACGTTACGCGCCAAGTCTGTTTTGTTTTCGTTTGGCCGGCTAAATAAGATTTTATCGAAATGGATTCGTGGCCGGTGTTCCTTTTACGACAAACCAGTCTCTGAAGTTCGAAAGTACTGTAAATTATGTTATGACAAAAATGTAAGAAAAGATGGTAGAGTGATGGCAAGGAAAAAGACCAAGCGTGTTGTAACATTTTGTAATACTTGTGAAGGAGAACCATTTTTATGTTTGCCATGTTTCAATGAATCCCATTAATCCTGTAATGATACCAAATTAAGTAAATTTTAAATAAATTTTCTGTAATTCCGTAAAATAGTGTAAATTTTATAGTTCTCATGTTACACGCTGTCAGCCAGCGATGGTTGACGCGGCCTAAACGAAAAGTCTAGTGTCAGCCACCGATGGCTGACGGGACCTAAACGGAAAGTCTAGTGTCAGCCACCGATGGCTGACGTGGCGCTCAACGTGTTAATGAACCGACACTGAAAGATATGATTTTATCGGTATATACGTGTACTCGCGACCTATCACTGCTTGATCACGTTAGTTAACATTACTATTATTACTGTTATTTTATCCTAATGATTATCCTATATACATTTGTTGTATATAATAAGCATAATATTCGTGACAAATTAATAAGTTACTTTTCTCTTATCAAACAAGATGCAGCTTTCATAAAGCTAGCACCCCCACTTTAAATCGCGATTTCCTGCTAAACGGTTCGAGCACTAAAATCAGGATTAGAGCACCAAATTAGCACCTAAATAGCACTTAATTTTGACATATTTTTGGTTTCCGTTTTTCGATTTCTATTTTTATTAGCTGATATCTTCTAAATTATAATAAATAACTATTTTTTGTTAATTGCTCTTGAAAGCACTTAAAAAGCACTTAATTTTGATATACTTACTTTTAAATTTTATGCCTGTATTTAATAGTGGGGGTGCTAGCTTTCATAAAGCTAGCACCCCCACTTTAAATCGCGATTTCCTGCTAAACGATTCGAGCACTAAAATCAGGATTAGAGCACCAAATTAGCACCTAAATAGCACTTAATTTTGACATATTTGTGGTTTCCGTTTTTCGATTTCTATTTTTATTAGCTGATATCTTCTAAATTATAATAAATAACTATTTTTTGTTAATTGCTCTTGAAAGCACTTAAAAAGCACTTAATTTTGATATACTTACTTTTAAATTTTATGCCTGTATTTAATAGTGGGGGTGCTAGCTTTATGAAAGCTAGCACCCCCACTTTAAATCGCGATTTCCTGCTAAACGGTTCGAGCACTAAAATCAGGATTAGAGCACCAAATTAGCACCTAAATAGCACTTAATTTTGACATAAGTTTTATTTTAATTTTCTGAAGTGGGGGTGCCAGCTTAACAAGGGTCGAAAAAGAGAAAAAAAATTGAGAAGGGGGGGAGGGGGGGGGGAAGGGAGGGGAGAAAGGGGGGGGGGGGGGGGGGTGAGTGGAAGTTGGGGGAGGTGTGAGTGAAAGGTAAGAGAGAAGAGAAGTACATACATGAGACAGAGAAGAAGAAGAAGAAGAAGACGTTACTGAATTTTTCACGAAAAACGTCACTTTTTGACCGTTTATATGTCCAGAACGGCTTGACCGATTTTTTTCTTTTTTGGCTTAACTTACTCGTGGCGATACCACCTTTCGGAATATGCTACAGGCATTTCAAAATTTTTTATATTTTAATAGTTCTACACCCCCAAAAAGTCGACTTTAAGGGTGCGGGATAAGAGACTTGTAGCGTCTACTTGTAGTTTCTATTTTTGAACATGGCCGGAGACGCTACCGCGTCTCCTGATAATCATTAAACCTAATTTATTTAGAATTTTATTTAGATAAGATGGTTTAAGATTAATTTCTTATCGTTTAGTATAGAGAGATCAAAAATTGAGAAAATATTTATTATCACTTTCAATTTTGTTTATTAGGTTTATTTAAAAACTTAGAATTTTTTGAAGTTAAAGGACAATGTTATAAATTTTACTTAGTAAGTAAATTGAATATTTTATTAAATATCTACATTAGAACGAAAGATTAAGCGATAAATTCAATTAACATAAATTTTATTATTATATAAATTATTATACAAATAGTAAGTAAATGGAATATTTTACACTAGTGTATTTGAAAATTCTTAATAAATGGTAAATTAACTCCAGAAACCTTAATTAACGAAATAGATCCCGTATTTTTGCGATGCACCGTTTCCAAGACATTAAATTTCACGCCCAAGAGGTGGTTTTTGAAAATTTTTAATAAATGGTAAATTGACCCCATAAGAAACCTTAATTAACGGCATATGTCTCATATTTTTGTAATGCACCGTTTTCAAAATATTAAATTTTACCCCCAAGGGGTGGTTTTTGAAAATTTTTATTGAACAGTAAATTAACCCCATAAGAAATGTTAATTAACGACACAGGTCCCGTATTTTTACGATGTACCGTTTTTGAGATATTAAATTTCACTCCTAAGGAGTTTTTGAAAATTTCTAATAAATGGTAAATTGACCCCATAAGAAACCTTAATTAACGGCACATGTCTCATATTTTTACAATACACCGTTTCCCAGATATTAAATTTTACCCCCAATGGGTGATTTTTGAAAATTTTTATTGAATATTAAATTAACCCCATAAGAAATTTTAATTAACGACACAGGTACCGTATTTTTTCAATGTACCGTTTTCGAGATATTAAATTTCACCCTCAAGGGGTGGTTTTGGAAAATTTTTAATAAATGGTAAATTAACTCCATAAGAAACTTTAATTAACGACACAGGTCCCGTATTTTTGCGATGCATCGTTTCCGAGATATTAAATTTTTCCCCCAAGAAGTGGTTTTTGAAAATTTTTAATAAATGGGAAATTGACCCCATAAGAAATCTTAATTAACGGCACATGTCTCATATTTTTGCAACGCACCGTTCCCGAGATATTAAAGGACCCCGCCATAATCTTATGGAAATTGGGTTTCGGCGGAATTGTCTAAAATTTTAGTATGTTGTAGCTTTCGACATCCTGAACAAATGTCTCCACAGGCACAACCCCCAGAAATCAACCCTTCGCCCGCTATCAATCGGTGAAAGTCAATAAATGACCTAACAGCAGTATCTGTGATTGCTCCGAAATAATTCCCGCTCTTAGCCTAACCCGGAACCAACGACGTGGACGTGGCGGTAAACTGGCTCCTTTTGTGTGTGTGTGTGTGTGTGTGCGCGCGCGCGTGTGCGTGCGTGTGTGTGTGCGCACCTTAAAGATAAGGATCCCGTGGTTCGTCATTTCCACAGCATTTAACGACTCCAAATCTTTCTTTTTTACGGTGTGTGTGTGTTTGTGTGTGTGAGAGCCCCTTAACTTATGTTTTATTCGCAGCATCTTCAATACTTCCTAATAAAGCAGTAGATGGTTCTTATAATGAGCGTGTCCTAGAAACCACAAAACGCTAGTAATATGCGCACATACTCCTAATGTCCTTGCACCAGCTTTACGGATTCGGATACAAAACTAGGCAAAGGACCAGTACAGTGATTGCGACTGAGGAAAGTTTGAACCAAAGATTCAGCCCAGAGAATGTTGGTATAAACGCTATTACTCGAAACAATTTTATTGAGAGGCATGTCACGGAATTCATCAATCAGCTATACAATCCTCAACCAGATATCCCAAGGGCCATCATCTTTATTGACGGTACTTACATTAAAGTCGAAAAGACTAGTAATTTTCAAGTTCAAAGGCTGTCATACAGTACTCACAAGAGTTATCATTTATTAAAACCTGCCTTAATTGTGGCTCCTGATGG
Source organism: Crematogaster levior (assembly GCA_901521435.1). Taxonomy (NCBI): domain Eukaryota; kingdom Metazoa; phylum Arthropoda; class Insecta; order Hymenoptera; family Formicidae; genus Crematogaster; species Crematogaster levior. Next base: position 40,871 of record CABEGB010001126.1, read on the forward strand.
ATACATCCTGGATATTCACGGACCATATTTCTCGGATTCTCATAATAATGACGCTGCAATGCTCACTAATGAATTTCAAAAAGAAGCAATTGCGTTTCGAGAATGGTTTCAAGAAAATGACATTAATAATAAATGACATTCAAGAAAATGACAATGTCTTGGATCTGCTCCTCTAGAGCAACTGGGAATTATTATGAAAATACCAGCCTTTCTTCAACAAAATCAAAAACAGTTCACGACTGAAGAAACCAATAGTTTAAGATTAATTACAAAAACCAGGTGGATAGTTGAAGCAAGGAATGGACATCTAAAGTCAATTTTCAAATTCTTTGCGCAAACGTTATCAGTAACGCATGCTGCGAATCTGAAAGATTACTTAAAAATAGCTGCTGCGATAATTAATAGATACAAAGAGTCAAGTTACATGGAAAACGCTGAAGTTGAATTAACTAATGAACTGATGGAGCGAGCACGACAACCAAATGTCATGCAAGCACGAGTCGACGTAGAAAACCTAAAGACTAGAAAGGTAGATGGGTTAGATTAAATCATCATCATGTGAATGGTTTTCCATGTCTTTCTTTAGAATATCTTAGGGATTTAACAGTTGGCGTGTATCAGATACATCTTGCTCCAGCCTATATCCAAGATACAATGCAAAGAGATGAAACGATAGTTTTGCAATTTGATGAGCTAATAGACGAGCCAGGTTATTACGAGTGAGGGTTAATTCTAGATTCAGAAATGCAGTGAAACACCAATTATGGATTGCATACAAAGATATAATGATGGATATGGATATGAACGCCAATAATGAGTTTAATGCAGATTCACCAATACTCAGCGGGAACGTCCCAGTTGCGCACAGAATAAATCGGACACAGCAAGTTGAATGAAACGGACACAGTGACAATCGGACACAGTAAGAAACGGACACACGGTGGTTGCAATCGGACACAATGACAATCGGACACAGTAAGAAACGGACACAGTGACAATCGGACACAGTAAGAAACGGACACAGTGACAATCGGACACAGTAGGAAACGGACACAGTGACAATCGGACACAGTAAGAAACGGACACAGTGACAATCGGACACAGTAGGAAACGGACACACGGTGGTTGCAATCGGACACAATGACAATCGGACACAGTAAGAAACGGGCACAGTGACAATCGGACACAGTAAGAAACGGATACAGTGACAATCGGACACAGTAGGAAACGGACACAGTGACAATCGGACACAGTAAGAAACGGACACAGTGACAATCGGACACAGTAGGAAACGGACACAGTGACAATCGGACACAGTAAGAAACGGACACAGTGACAATCGGACACAGTAGGAAACGGACACACGGTGGTTGCAATCGGACACAATGACAATCGGACACAGTAAGAAACGGGCACAGTGACAATCGGACACAGTAAGAAACGGATACAGTGACAATCGGACACAGTAGGAAACGGACACAGTGACAATCGGACACAGTAAGAAACGGACACAGTGACAATCGGACACAGTAGGAAACGGACACAGTGACAATCGGACACAGTAGGAAACGGACACAGTGACAATCGGACACAGTAAGAAACGGACACAGTGACAATCGGACACAGTAGGAAACGGACACACGGTGGTTGCAATCGGACACAATGACAATCGGACACAGTAAGAAACGGGCACAGTGACAATCGGACACAGTAAGAAACGGATACAGTGACAATCGGACACAGTAGGAAACGGACACAGTGACAATCGGACACAGTAAGAAACGGACACAGTGACAATCGGACACAGTAGGAAACGGACACAGTGACAATCGGACACAGTAGGAAACGGTCACAATAGGAAACGGACATACGGTGGTTGCAATCGAACACATGTTCCGTGACAGTTTTCCTAACCCTAAAAATGTTATTTTAATAACTTTAATCTGTTGATTTTTCGATTTCTTTCTATAAATAATTCTTTATATAAAGCTTTCTCTGTTTTAAGAATTAATCTATTAAAATTAAATAAAAATAGTTGAATACAATCGAATTGTGTATTTCATTCATAAACATCATTCATAAACCTTTGTTTTCATATGTTTGATAAAATTTCTTAGATAAGTTTATCGTAAGCTATTTCAATTGGAACGATTGATAAAGTGATTGATAGAAAAATTGCCTACTCTTTAATCTTTAATCATATTTTATGATTATTTATATTTAATCCTTTAGATATGAAAAAATTATTTAGACAGCTTTTCTATATCAATTCATAGAAAAGCATGCGTTTGTGATGAAAAAAAACGATGAAATTGATGTACATTTATGAAATTTGTGTTGTGTGTATGAAAATTATGTATACAATTTGTATGTGTGTTGTGTATGTGCATTTGATTTTTTAAAGTATGATTATTATTTTATATTGTATTAGAGTTTCTGTACTTATATTTTAGATGTTAAGAAGACAACATGTTCCATGGATAAGCCACAGTTTACAAAAGCAATCGTTTAGTTATCAATAAAATGGATAGATCCGTTTGCAAAACATGAGATTTTTTTAAGCGAGTATTTATTTTTATTGTCTTCGCTATTAGAATTTTGTGTAATGTTATGGAGTTTCTTCAGATTTATTACAGCATAAATTTTTGCTTGCCGTTTATACATGCTCTAAGAGTGAGAAATGTTAAATATATTTAAAGTTTAATAACATATTACACAAAGTAAAACATAGCGCAAATATTATATGTAGATCATGATATTAATGATGAAATAGTTTTTCCTCTTTATATCTTTTTCCTGTCTCTCTAGCTTATTAGACTTATTACTTTCACATATACATATAATATATTAGAAATGTAGAATGTAATAATAATTTTTTTTTGTTTTTGTTTTCTTATTTTAATATTATTTTGCAGACCTTTTTTATGTCTACATTAAACTATTATTTATATTTCTTTATGTTTGTGTGTAAAAAATATATTTAATTTCACATTATTCTATATAGGTAAATGTGTTTATTTATTACAGCTTGCTCGGTTTACTGTTTTATTTGTAAAATTGTACGTACACATCTTCACACATCTGCTGTTTTATTGATATACATATACTGTATAATATAATTAATGATAAATAAAATTAGATTATCAAACTTACATTTTTATTCAATACTAGAATTATATAAGGAAAGCCAAAATCTCAGTAATTTATTCATCCACAAAATAATTAAAGCTCATATTGCACAATCACAATTAGCAACAGAGTAAACCTTAATTCTATATTTATAGTACGAGAATGAAATAAAATAAAACTTAATTATTTTCTAAACAGTCTTCGCATCTGAAAAGCAGAACTCTATTCTCTTCTTTGTTTAAAATGAAACATAAAATATAACTCTATCAGTAGTTAATAATGTTTAAATACATTTATAAAAAAAAAAATAAACTTTTTGTGTAGTTAGACTACCTAGTCTTGCATATTTTAATCTTTACGCATATATGTTATGTAGTGCGTAATACTTAACATATATAAAACACTATTCACATTATTAACATATATAAAATCAATAGTATTATTAACATATATAAAATCAATAGTATATATATATATTTCAAAGCATATATGATTGACAAGTATCTCAGTTTACGCGTATTAAGAAAGTTGCAAATATTCCTAGATGTTCTTATATTTAGAAGAAGATACAAACTCATTTATGGTGTATATACTTTGTAGATAGATGAAATTTCTGCTTTGCAAATTGGACATTTTTTAACATTATTGCTCTCTCCCATAATATAATTAGCACAATCTTCACAACAACAAATGTGACCGCACGGTATAAAAACTTGATTCGATACAACATCAAGACAAATAGTGCATCTACGATCAGACCTTATTCCTTCATTTTCTTTGCCCCTTTCCAGAGAAAGTCTATCAACTTTAGGATACAGGACGTCACTTTCTGCAATAGTTTCCTGATCTTCGTACCAATATCCATAGTCGTCTTCTGGGATGTTATAAATGGATTCTGAAATTTTGAAATGTGTTATAATAATTAAACGAAAATACTATAGGGACAATATTTACTATAGAAATACTGATTTTGTTATAAAAACAATATTTAATGTTCACTAAAACATAACATACATTTAAATTCATACCGTCATTAAATTCATCATTATCAAATCGTGATAAATTGGGAATGTTGTTTGTATTTTGATTATACGTGTCACTTGTTACCGGACTATTTGAAGTAAGTTCAGTGTCGACATCAATTGTAAATTCTGCAGTGTCGACGTCGATTAGAGTATCTGTACCAATTGCATTTTCAGAAATAGAGAGTTCTTCTTGCACAGAATCTTGTCTCTGCGTTAATGTAAGTGTATCTCTTACTGTATTTGCATTTATGTTACTATTAGCAGTTCTCAGAGCTTCACAAATATTTAAAAAGTATGAATTAATAACAGAGTAATATAAAGTACTTATGATTTGATATAAATAAAAATACATACTTTCCTCCGACGTAGAATTAAAACTTTCTGACAGAAAATCGGTACAAACTTCATAATTGTTCTCATGAGTTATCTCTATAATACAAGAAAATCTAATGCTTGCTTAAAAAATCTAATTATAGTTGAAAAGTCAATCAAATTCTTTTTTGAAAATCAAAAATATCATAATATCAGATTTATTCTGTTTTATGAAATATTTTATATAAGTTCATTATTATAGTTCATCTATATGAATTAATCGCTTCAAACACATTTCTACTCATGGAATGTTGTCTATTTTTTTCGTTTAATATTTACTTACTATATTGTTTACTAAAAATTACTTACTAATATTCTACATAATTTATGTAAAAAAAAGCATATACAGTCAAGTAAATATTTAATCATTTAATTACAATTAATAGTAACATATAATGGAAACATATATAAAACGAAGTAAATAATTTTTCTGCGTTAGTTGAAATATACATATATGGATCTGATAGCTTATAATAAGCGTTTGTATTTTGATTATACGTGTCACTTGTTACCGGACTATTTGAAGTAAGTTCAGTGTCGACATCAATTGTAAATTCTGCAGTGTCGACGTCGATTAGAGTATCTGTACCAATTTGTATAAAATGTATCGAGAATGACTGATTTTGTTCACGCCGCCATCTCTGCCGAGATCGGATAACGCATAGCGATTGGCCACCCGCGATTAGGCACGATAAGCGCTTCCTTGATTGGAAGATGTTTCCACGTGACACGATGCACGTGTATCACTGCGCGCAGCGACGCGCGGCCGTGGCCATATTGCAAGCCAGAGTTGTGGTAATAGAGTTGCGAACCGGACGTGTTTAACCGTCGCCATCATATTTTCCTATGATTGCATCAGATCGGGTGTACATTGCGTGCGAGTCGTGTGTCAAGTGCGCAAATGGGTTGTGTCCGACGGTGGCACTAGAATCTCTTGTGAGAAGAGTACGTACTCTTCCTCCTTCGTTAGTGAGCGCGCAGGTCAGACATTGTGCATGGTCAGAGAGCCGCGTCCGCGATCTGCGGGTGCGTCGGTGCATGCAAACCACGCGCCAGTGTTACGTCAGCCACGAGGCTTGTGATTGCTTCTGCAATAAGACAGTACGTTTATACCGTAAGTTGTGAGCGGTCCACGGGGTAATTGAGTGCTACACATTTGCGATCGGGTAGTGTGTGCGCGTGTACATTCCTCTCTTTGCTGTAAGACGATGTTCTGCGAGTACGACGATGGTTACTCTTGGATAAGCGCCACCACGATGCCCGGACCACGAGGCCCTTAAAATAGCTGAATCTCGAGGCCTGCTGTTTTGCAAACTAAGTTCTTTACGCTTATTAATTGTAAGGGGCATTTCGCCCATCCTACCGTAAAGGCGGTAAGGGGCAGTTAGCCCATTCTCACACGTGCACGTTAAGGAGCGTTCAGCACGCTCACGCAATGCATTAAAAGGCGCTTCGCCCATCCTCCCGCAAAGGCGGTAAGGGGCAGTTGGCCCATTCTCACACGAACACGTTAAGGGGCGTTCAGCCCGCTATCCCACAAGGATATTAAGGGGCTGTCAGCCCATTCTCTTAGGTGAACCGAGCTGTGCCTCGTTCACGTGCATAGACACTTATTTTATTCAGTATTCTGAAAACTGCCTGAACGATTAATTCTGTGACAGTAACTACGTTCGTCCTGTGGAAACTGAGTGCCACAGTTATTCAATAAGGATTAGTTTGCATTAAGTATATCTCTAACATCTGATTTCTTATGATTAGTTTGCGCCACCTATACATTTCACCTTTACTTAATAGTTGTTAATTTACGTTATCTATTTTACTGAATACCGTAGCTATAAGGAGCTCATATAAGTTTGTTGTAATGTCGTGCATTCTTTGTGTGTTATCTCACACCTCACGTCAAGTAAGACGCTCATGATTATTCGAATACGTTAATATATAATTTACTGTTGTAATCATTATGATACTGTTTGCGTGACTGATTCTTAGCGATATTATTATTGATTCTGTTGACTGCGTGATGCTGTATTACGTGGTATTGATTAAACATCTGTTTATCACCTGATTCAACCTCCTTGAACGTGCCTCTGTCATCCCTGGTCGAATATCATCCCTATTCCACCAGATGCTTTGCTTAAAGTCTCTTGTCCGTACTACCTCGGGTTACCAGATTTAAAAGAACATTATCGCGGGTTACGCTTCTGCTAGCGCAACCGTCGAGTTTAAGTTTAAGTTTTATACACAATTGCATTTTCAGAAATAGAGAGTTCTTCTTGCACAGAATCTTGTCTAAGCGATAGCTTATAATAAACTTATATAGAATATTTTAAACACGAAAAAAGCTTATATTTTATATATATCTTTGTTATATTTTCCTGAACTTCTTAAAAAATAATAACCTTTGTCAGTCATGTCCATATTGTATAAATAGTTTTCATAACAACGACTAAATGAGTCTAAAAATTCATGAAGTGATAATCTGTAAGAAATAAATATTTATTTCTAGATGTTAGCATTAATATATCATTCTAGATGAAAAATAATTGCTGTCACAAGTATATATAGTTTCATTTTATAATTGATGCATACCTATGTTCCATGAGATCTTTTTGTTTCTGTAATATTATATTATTTTTTTCTTTATTGGCTCGAGTTTGAGGTCTACGTGCCTGAAGATTATTCTGTAAGCGACGAAGATCAATTTCCTGATCAATAATTACTTTTTTCAAATTTTCTGCAATATAAAGTGAATAAAAATCAGACATGTATATTTCATACTATAATAATATAAAATACCAACCAATAAATATCCACACATTTGGATGTCTACTCCCGAATTTCTTTGAAATCGTGTTGTGAAAACTTTCAACTATATTATTGTGCGAACAGGACATCCATACACAGATACTTTGTTTGCTGCGGGCAACCATGTCTTACGTAAATAGCACATAAATTGTAATACCGTAGGATAGTCACTAGACATGGTATCAGCTACGTCTTGTAATATTGTAAAACATTGCTCAAATAAAGTGGCTGGTATTAATGGTACAGACATAACCATCATTATTAATTTTCTTGGAGCATTTTTTAAATCAAGTTGCCGCCATTTGCGCAACACAGCCTTCAAATAAAAAAAAAAGAATTAAGAAACTTTAAAAATTTAATAAACAAGATTTGTAATGTAAATAAATAATATAACTGAGCATATATAAATGATAAATTCCTATCTTCAATTAACTCACTTGGTTGTAATGAAACCAGCATCCTTTCAAATCAGCTTCGGGGAAACATTTACGAAGAGCATTATTTGTTGCGCGTTCATAATCCCCCATTATAAATTTGACATTTTTTTTCAAATCTGGAGCGATTTCAATTATATTTTCCCATATTGTCTGATAAAGAGCAAATGTTCGTGTCTCGCATAATATGAAGACAACTGCAATACCCTGTTATTAAAAATCTTAAATGAGTTATACTTTTAAAAAGTGAGACTCAGATGCGTAAAATAAAACAGACATAACAGACCGGATAAAATTTAAGTTTGTCTCTTATTATTTCTATTATTTGAACTTGCTATGTGTCTTATTTTGTGCCTATCTGAACTTTCTACCTTTTAAATTATATTTTTTTATATATAAATAATAAAGTTATATATAAATAACAATAAAATATATATAAATAACATATATATAAATAACAATAAAAAAGTTCTTAATAAAGAATATATATAATATGTAACGTACTGTATTTTTATAATGTATATGAACAGTATATAATTGAATCATACGTGGAATGTGGGGAACAATCTGTAAATGATAAATAATGTAAAATAAATACTAATATAATTTTTCTTTTATTACATAAACTATTATATTATTTTGAAAATATTAGAAAATATAAAATATTAATGCATTCAAAAATGAAAACAAAATTCTTTTTAAAAAAAGCATCTTACAGAAAATGTCCCATCGACAAACATTTCTGTAGTTGTCTTTAAGGCATCAATAAGTATATCACTCGAAAATATAGCAGCCATGCTACCATCCTGTGCAACTACACTTCCTTTATAAAAATCTTTAATCCAGTCATATTTATTTAAATCAGTAGATAAGGCTTGAAAGGTATGTGGTATAGGAGATCTTTGTTTAGTTCGTTCTCGAATCATTCTACTTTTCATAAAACTATACGATATATGTATAGCTACTTCTGGATCCCTAAAACAATATAATTAAACAAAACGAATTATAAATATCAAATTAACTTTGTTTTCCGATTAATGCACAAATACATAAAGCAAAACAGTACTTTTATGTTCAATAAATACATTTGCATAACAAATAAAGATATGTACTATTGTGTGTAATTACATTTATAATAATACAGAACAACATACGTTCGACAAACGTTATCAAAAATTTCCTTCAGTGGCAGAAGCGATTCTCGTGATAAACGTAACATTTCATTTTGCATTTTAAATTTTTCCAACTTTTTGGTATCGGGTGGATGTTGATGTAGAGTTTGCACATGCACTTGCCCACCAATTATTTTTGCAACACCAGGACATCCTGTTGAACGACGGCTTGAACATCGATATGTGTTGTTTATCCGCTTCAATATTATATGTATATCCATCATATACATAAATGAAAGTTCCCTTTTGTTTACCGCCAATTGTCTCCATGTTGTACTGAAATATATAAAGGTAAATGTTCAAATAAAGTACTACTTCATCAAAAATTTCGTCTTTTTTGTAACAATCAATAAAACAAGTATAAATGCAATATACACAATACAAGTTTTAAGCCTTATTGACGTCTGTAGACAGGACGCGATAACACTTGCCGCATGGTAAGAAATGATGCGGTAGCCAATCTTTGATTTTTATGGAAAAGTTGTAAGCTAATTGATTACCACGTCGCTTTATCAAGCGTTACCGTGTTCTGTTTGCAGGAGCCATAAGTGTATAGTTTTGGATGTGCAAAGTGATTTTTTGATGTTCCGTGTATTAAAAAATATTATGAAAAATTGCGCATTTAAAGAGATGCCGGATTACCGACCAAATTCTATATTTTTCAAAATAATGAGATTTTTTTGTTAGACTTCGAAGAATTTAATATGCTTTTCAAGGATTAAAATATAGATACTAATAGAGTGTGCAACTAAATATAATAAAAAGAAGGTAAATAATAGCAATTAAAGAAAAAAAAGGAAGTAATTGACAATGCTATTTATTATTAAAATTATTGCATTGTGAGTTATATATCTCTATCATATACATATCCAATGTTAATGTTGGAAACATCATAAATAGTATCATGTAATTTTTATATTATTTTAGCAGTAAAACTATATTGCAAAATTTTTCACATATTACATATTATTAACCATCGGCTGGTAGACATGGGTCGTTCGTGCCTTGTCGAAACTTTTTTCCTTTGCTAGCTCGGGAGGGAGGGTAAGGGCGGCGTGCGTGCGTGCGTGCGTGCGTGCGTGCGTGCGTGCGTGTGTGTACCCTGAGATAATTTTTTATAACATTTTAAACTGAAATAACTTATTTTTAAGATAGAAAGACAAGTCAAAACTAGGCTGTATAGTTTTCTTGAAAATTTTTTTCTTAACGATTAGAAGAAACTTTAGAAAAGAACTATACATCCTTGTTTTGATTCGCTCTTCTATTTTAAATAAAGTTATTTCAGTTTAAAATGTTATCATAAAAAAATGATCACAGTGTACACATGCAATTTGTGCGGAGACAGTAACTGTGTGTGGAACAATGTTTAACTCAAATATATCAATAATCCATTTTGCATCCATCGCCTTATTGTTAGACATATCCCGGAAATGTTGGTATTAGTTCTCACAAGTTCTGGCAAGCCTAGCGCCATGTGTGGATTTTGTTGGTTATGTCTTATATTTCCAGCATTGTTCTCAGATATGTAAGATAGCAAAATTGTGATAATTGAGAAGAAAATTATTAATTATTAATTACTTTATCATAAACAACGTCGTGTCTCTTTTTTTATTTTTTGATTGAGATACGTTGCTAGTAAGTAACTCGTTTGCATGAATTAGTCGTTTCTTAGTAGTATTAATAAATGGGAGAGATCCAGTGAGAGATCCATATACACACACACGCACACACACACACGCACGCACACACACACACACACACACACACACACACACACACACACACATAATATGATTAACCCTTGGCTGGTAGACTATTTTTTTGGCACCTTTATATAGTAGACATGGGTCTTTCACGTCCGACGCTTTAAAAAGTACTTGAAAGTGCTAAAAAAAATCTGAAAAAATTCATGGTGCTTCTTTAACTATCCTAGTACAAGGATCAATCGCTATATTGATGATTTATTAATTTGTTTAAACAAATAAAAACGTGGAAAATGTACTGTTTTATTTAAAAAATCAACTTTTGATCAAATTAATATTTTTAAAAATTTCAAAAAGGAAATTAAAGCTTAAGAATAGTACTTTCAAGAAAAAAATATTGCAAATATGTACCAATTAAATAAATGCTTAAGTTTTCAACATGAAAATCGCGTTTTTTCGAAGTACGTAAAAAGGTATTATTTACAATAAAATAGACATAATTTCATTTTTTACTCAATTTTATTCACACAAATTATCATAGACATTGTCTATTTTTACCAAAAACAAGAAAAAATACAAAAATAAGAAAATATAAAAATTATAAGGCCAAATTATAAACAATCACGGCATGTAGAGTACCTTTTTTTTGTTGTCGAGGGAGAAATCCTTATGGATGGAGAAATCCTTTATGGATACCCGAAAGGTTCGGGGGAACCCCTCGGGTTATGTGGGAATCTCCGGTTAGGTCGACAGACCTAACCGGCATACCCACTAAAAGTCCCCCGGGATAGTCTTCCCATGCCCTTGGCGGGAGGGGGAGAGGAATCACCATACGGCATACATCTCTCCCCCTCTCGGGCTGGCCCAAAAAGAGAGATTGGGCCTCTCCTAGTTTATGTTGCTGGGGGGGGGGGGGGGCGAGCTCCAACGACCCCCACCACCCTAAGGGGGGACAGATCAGCCGAGAGCCCCCGCTGGGAGAGTAAAGGCTTGGACCGAACTGATACGTCCGGCCCTCGGGGGACCCAGCGGCCCTCACACGTTGAGAATAGGCTCCTATGAGGGAGCTTTTGCCGCTGGGACCCCCTATTTTTACTTGGACCTAACAATGTGTTAGGCCCTCGGGGGTCCCAGCGGCTGTTACGTCCCACGCAAGTGGGCAAATCGACGATGGGGGATGCCTCGTACCCTCCTCCTCATTGGAGGAGGGGGGGTCCTCCATCGTCGTTGCTCTCGTCGCTATCATTTGGGGGAGGTGGCTTTATTACCACCTCTCCCAGCTTCTTGCCATCACGGAGGAAAGGGAGTTTTCCTCCTATAGGGAGGAGGATTCCCTTTCCCAAGGGAGGGAGGTCTTCGGGGTGAGCCAGGCGCGTGGTCTAGCCCATCCACAGACGAAGACCCCCCTTCCAGATCTCCTCCTGTTAGGGAGGGGTAGGTGCAGGATCCTCCCCGGGATTGTATGGGCCGAAATGAGGCCCAGCCCCAGGGAGGGACCCTGCACCTTTCTACACGCATCCCTCCCGTGGGAGGGATAGACAGGGGGAGCCTCTCCGTTATGGGATCTCCCCCGGCAATAAGCTCCTATTGGGGAGCAGTGCCGCTGGGACCTCCCAACTTGGACCGAACTGATACGTCCGGCCCTCGGGGGACCCAGCGGCCCTCACACGTTGAGAATAGGCTCCTGTGAGGGAGCTTTTGCCGCTGGGACCCCCTATTTTTACTTGGACCTAACAATGTGTTAGGCCCTCGGGGGTCCCAGCGGCTGTCACGTCCCACGCAAGTGGGCAAATCGACGATGGGGGATGCCTCGTACCCTCCTCCTGATTGGAGGAGGTGGGGGTCCCCCATCGTCGTTGCTCTCGTCGCTATCATTTGGGGGAAGTGGCTTTATTACCACCTCCCCCCTCCTGATGCGCTCCGCCTCTTCCTTCTGCGTCATAACCCTGACGCAGAAGTTCGAGACGGAGCGCCATTTGACCTCTCCCTCCAGCATCTGTTTAACTAATGCTGGGAGGGAGAGGTCCCCGCCAACCACTGCAGTCAGGGCACGGCGCTCCTCTTCCCAAGCGGCACACTCCTTCAGAGTGTGCTCTGCCGTGTCCTGACTGGCCGCACAGTGGTGGCATTTCTCGGTGTGCTCCTTTCCGATCCTGCACAGGTACTTCCCGAAACACCCATGGTCGGTCAGTACTTGTGACAGGTGGAACTCTAACCCGCGTCCGCGCCTGTCCGCCCATTGGGGCAGACAGGGCTGGATGGCGCGGGTGGTCCACTTGCCCGCCTCGAGGCCCTGTAAGGCAAACTGCTAATGTCGAATGGCCTGTCGGCGGGCGTCCTGCCTTATCTTGGCCACGGCCCCTGATCTGAGGCGGGCATTCCCGGTACCCTCTGCATTCCTCGTACGCCTATACACCGAGGCGCACGAGGAAGCGAGAAATTCTACCGGGATGATGCCCGCCAGGGCCGTGGCCGCCGCGAACGACGTCGTGCAATAGGACCGAGTCAGTCTTACTGCGAGCCGGCGCTGAAGGCGATGAACGATTACCTTAATGCGCCGGCTCCCGACGACCGACTCGGCCCATACCGGTGCTCCATATAGGAGCACCGATTGCACGACGTTCGTATACAAGTTCCTTACTTTGGAACTTGGACCACCCACGTTGGGCAGGAGGCGGCCTAACGCAGCCGCCATCCTGTTCGCTTTGGGGATCGTTTGAACAAAGTGCTGCTCAAATCCCCAAAGCCCATCCAGGATGAGGCCCAGATATTTCAACTGGGACCCCACCCGGGGATCGACGCGGGTTTCCCCTACCCATATCTCGGTAGGGGGAGGTCGCCCCGAGGCCCTGTCATAAAAGAACATGGCCTCGGTCTTCTGCGGGGCGACCTCGAGTCCCATACCTCGGATGGAGCACACCACAGTCCGGGTAGCGGCGTTAGCCGCATCCCGGGCATCCGACCAGTTCTCCCCCCGAGCCACCACGAGAGTGTCATCTGCATAGCAGATGAGGTGGCAGCCCAGGGGGAGCGCCGTGCGGAGCACCCTATTGTACGCGAAGTTCCACAATAGAGGGCCCAAAACAGACCCCTGTGGAACCCCGCAGTACATAGGCCTTCGGCTTACACGCTCCAACTGATCCCTCAGTTGGAGCGTCCTGTCGCGGAAGTAGTCCTCTATTACTGCCCGTATATATGGGGGGAGGCCATGGTGTTCGAGGGCCTCCCCCACATATTCCCAGGGGAGGGAGTTAAATGCGTTGACGATATCTAACGATACCGCCAACGCAACCCCTCCCTCCCCCACTATCTGATCCGAGAGGGCCCTCAGACGCATAATTGCGTCCACCGTCGATCGGCCCTCTCGGAACCCAAATTGTGACTTGTGAAGGTCAGGACCCTCCCGCGACAAGTGCTGGACAATCCGGCCGGCAATAATTCTTTCGAATAGCTTGCCGGCCTCGTCCAGCAGACAAATTGGTCTGTAAGCCGAAGGTTGCTCCGCCGGCTTCCCCTCTTTGTGGAGGAGCACCAGATTGGCGCTCTTCCACGCAGAGGGGAATGTGCCCGTCTTGAGGCAGGCGTTAAACAGCCGCCTCAGACGGGCACGTACCTCGCCGAAGGCCAAGGCCCATACTCTACCTGGGACCCCATCCGGACCGGGGGCTTTGCTAGCAGCCCCCAGTCTTTTCGCCGCCTCGGAGAGTTCCCGCTCTGATATTTCCAACTCCTCGGACCAGGGGGGAGCGACCCTCTCCCCCGGGATGCAAGCATCCCTAACTGGGAAGAGGGTGTCCGCCACCTGGCCGAGGAATTCGGGATCTAGCCTCTCCGCGATTGGAGGCGCCGCCGGTCTGAGCCTGTTGAGGACCAACCGGTATGGGCGCCCCCAGGGGTCCCGGTCGAGCTCCGCCTGGAGCTCGTCCCAGGCCTTGGCCTTGGCCCTGCCGATAGCTGTCCGCAGCGAATACTTTGCGGCTAAGTATTCGCTGCGCGCCATGGCAGTCCTCTCACCATAGCCCGGCGTCCCTCGCCGGGCGCGGGTCCGGAGGAAATAGCGGCGGGCCCTGTGGGCTTCAGACCGCAGGCCCGCTATCTCCTCCGACCACCAATAGGCCGCCCGGCGAGGGGCGGGCTTCGATCGGGGCATGGCCGCGTCACAAATCCTAGCGGCCATGTCCCCGATCGCTGCGGCCTCCTCCTCTGCGTCGACCTGGTCGGATGTGGGCTCCGACCAGATCTCCGCCGCGGCCGCTGCCACCAGAAGGTCAGGGTTGAGCTTACTCAATACCCATCGTCGTGGGGGTTTATTGCCCCTGCATCGTCGGCGGAATAGCACGTCGCTGGGGGTGGCGGTCAGGACCATCTCGATGTACTGATGGTCCGACAGGGTTTCCCTGTCCGCCACCCTCCAGGACTCAATGAGGCGCGCCGCGCAGGGGGAAGCCCACGTCAAATCAACGATTGACTCCCCCCGCGGGCGCACACATGTGCTAACGGACCCCCTATTTAGCAATAGGAGGTCCTTCTCCGCCGCCCAATCCATTAGCCTCTCGCCCCGCCAGTTCGTCAACCGGGAACTCCAAGCCCTATTCCAGGCATTAAAGTTCCCGGCGACGATCACGGGATGGGGGCGGCATCGGCGTATGCCGGCCCCCATAGCCCGTAATAAACTGATAAAGCCGGGGCGAGAAAGGCTAGGGGGGGGGGGCATAAACCCCCGCGACCCTGAAGGCACCCCACCGCGCTATAACATATCCCCTTCCGCTCTCAATTAAGAAGACGGGGGTGAGCGCGGGGAGTGCCTTCGTATAATCGCAACGGAGCCGTCCGCCGCCGCGACCCAATTAGGGTCGCGGTCGGAAATACGGAACGGCTCCGCCGCGATCCCCAACCCTGCGTCACGCCCGGCCAGGTCCGCAAGAAAAAGATCTTGGGCCTGCCGGGCGTGATTCAAGTTAGCCTGCAGGAGACTAGTGGCCATTAACGATCGGTGTAGCCACCTGGTCCTCCTGCAGGCCTGAGCATGTAGAGTACCTGTGCTCTTTGCATACAGGCTTATGGCACTTAACGCAACACATATTAGTTTTTTTGTCTTTCTTGATATCACAAAAGGCGCAACGCTTTCTTTTTTCCAATTTCTGGGGCCCAATGTACTTTACTCACCTTGTACTTTTGGCACCTTTAACTGGTAAACATGGGTCGTTCGTGCCTTTTCCAAATTTTGACTGGCTCATACAGAAGCTGTTCCCACAATAAACTATCGGCATTTGGGGAGCTAGTAGTATACTAGTATACAATTTTTTTCAGCATAGTTTTGCGCCGCCCCTTACCCTCCCTCCCGAGCTAGCAAAGGAAAAAAGTTTCGACAAGGCACGAACGACCCATGTCTACCAGCCGAGGGTTAATAATATGTAATATGTGAAAAATTTTGCAATATAGTTTTACTGCTAAAATAATATAAAAATTACATGATACTATTTATGATGTTTCCAACATTAACATTGGATATGTATATGATAGAGATATATAACTCACAATGCAATAATTTTAATAATAAATAGCATTGTCAATTACTTCCTTTTTTTTCTTTAATTGCTATTATTTACCTTCTTTTTATTATATTTAGTTGCACACTCTATTAGTATCTATATTTTAATCCTTGAAAAGCATATTAAATTCTTCGAAGTCTAACAAAAAAAATCTCATCATTTTGAAAAATATAGAATTTGGTCGGTAATCCGGCATCTCTTTAAATGCGCAATTTTTCATAATATTTTTTAATACACGGAACATCAAAAAATCACTTTGCACATCCAAAACTATACACTTATGGCTCCTGCAAACAGAACACGGTAACGCTTGATAAAGCGACGTGGTAATCAATTAGCTTACAACTTTTCCATAAAAATCAAAGATTGGCTACCGCATCATTTCTTACCATGCGGCAAGTGTTATCGCGTCCTGTCTACAGACGTCAATAAGGCTTAAAACTTGTATTGTGTATATTGCATTTATACTTGTTTTATTGATTGTTACAAAAAAGACGAAATTTTTGATGAAGTAGTACTTTATTTGAACATTTACCTTTATATATTTCAGTACAACATGGAGACAATTGGCGGTAAACAAAAGGGAACTTTCATTTATGTATATGATGGATATACATATAATATTGATAAGCGGATAAACAACACATATCGATGTTCAAGCCGTCGTTCAACAGGATGTCCTGGTGTTGCAAAAATAATTGGTGGGCAAGTGCATGTGCAAACTCTACATCAATATCCACCAGATACCAAAAAGTTGGAAAAATTTAAAATGCAAAATGAAATGTTACGTTTATCACGAGAATCGCTTCTGCCACTGAAGGAAATTTTTGATAACGTTTGTCGAACGTATGTTGTTCTGTATTATTATAAATGTAATTACACACAATAGTACATATCTTTATTTGTTATGCAAATGTATTTATTGAACATAAAAGTACTGTTTTGCTTTATGTATTTGTGCATTAATCGGAAAACAAAGTTAATTTGATATTTATAATCCGTTTTGTTTAATTATATTGTTTCAGGGATCCAGAAGTAGCTATACATATATCATATAGTTCTATGAAAAGTAGAATGACTCGACAACGAACTAAACAAAGACCTCCTATACCACACACGTTTCAAGCCTTGGCTACTGATTTAAGGGGTTACACCTATTTGAACGGTCGGAAAAAAGCCTTTTTTAAGAAATTTTTTTCGTTGTGATAAAATAAATCAATGTAAATAAAATTTTGAGGGTTTATTATACATATATTGAAGTATACAAAATAATTTTTTTTTTAATTTTTTTGTTCAAAATGGCGGATGTAGAGATACTCAAAGCATCGTGTCTTTTTTTGGAGGTGGTCTGCGGCAGTACAAATATCATTTTTATTTCTGCACTTAGGAAAAAAAAATTTTTTTTTTTATAATTTACATTAAATTTATCAGAGAAGTACACACGATTATTAAAAAATAATCATTTTTTGCAATTTGACACAAGTTTAAAGCCAAAATTTTGTTTTTCACCAAAAAAATCGACCTTTAAATGTTTATAAAACACGTAATTATTAATGGATCTCAAAAATCGTGTGTACTTCTCTTTAAAATCTATCTAAAAAGCTACAGTTAAAATTGTAAGTCGATTGGATAAAAATTGAAAGAGTTATTTGTACTGCCGATTTGAAAAACGTGGTTTTGAGATAATTGCGTTCAAAGTTTTGGAAACGATTTACTGCATGAAAAATTCAAAATAGGAGCTTGCTAATTTTTTTATCTTTACTCTGCTATCCCAGGACCATAAAGAATTCCTTCCAAGTTCAGATTTTGATCCTCATCTTTTTTTCTTAACGATTTTAAGTCATGCCGAGCGTCTTTTTCAAATTTTGATGATGAGCGATTTGCGGCTTTCACACGGTGTTCGTCGATTGTCAAGCAATAATTATGTAATTCAACGCTAATTGGCAATTGAAGCACTTTCATAATTCGTAGCAAGCCTAAAAATCCGTCATTGAAGAAAATCGTGGCTATATCACATGCTACATCCAAAGTATGTTTGCCACTAGATATTGATTTAGGCGCTATGGTCCAAACAACAGAGTTGAATGATTCATTGCTATTTTGCGTATTTATGCTCCAAGACAACGCGTAAGTAATTCTTTGGGACTTAAATCTTCCAAACTGCTGCTATAGCGCGCCAAGAGTTTAAAAGTGTTTTGGAGCATCAAAGGTAGACTCACAAATTTAGCTAAAAAGGTTATTTAAAAAATTTTTTGGACTAAAATTACGATTGAATATCATTTTTGAGATGTTTTCACATCATTTAAGCCAATAAAAAAAAAATGCAAAAAAAAAAAATTCAAATAGGTGTAACCCCTTAATTAAATACGAGTGGATTAAAGATTTTTATAAAGGAAGTGTAGTTGCACAAGATGGTAATACAGCTATTATATTTTCAAGTGAAAAACTTATTGAAATAATTCAGGAAGCTCAGGAAATTTTTGTTGATGGAACATTTTCAGTAAGTTATTTTGATTGATAATTCTTTCTAACTAATTTTTTATCTTATATATCGAAATTAATTGATAAGTTGTTCCCCGTCATCCTCGAATAGATCAACTATATACTATTCACACTCGTTATATGAACAAAGTAAGTTTAATTCAAAGGAAAAGGCAGTAACTGACTCCAAACTGGCTAATAATGATATCTTATTTAAACGTTTATTGTGTCGTCGACGTTTCGACCTTAGATTTAGGTCCTTTTCAAGAATATCTATAAATATGATACATTGGAATAATACAATTTAGGAGCGTAAATAATACATATGAAATTCACGACTTACATGTTAGAATGTCCAGTAATACATAAAAAACAAGTTATGCCGTAGATTGCAACACGAACATAAGTTAGGAATTGAGCAGATGTGAGTGACGTCTGTTGCTGATGACAGCGAAAGACGGACTGAGAAAAACGAGTTTCACAGTCAAAGGGACGACTTGTAATAAATAAATAAAAGAAAAGAACAGCAAAAAGTACGAAGTGTATAAGTGTGAAAATCATGTCAATAATATGAAAAGTAATAATAAATAAGTAAAACCAGTACGAAGTGTATAAGTACATAAATCATGTCATGTCTTTAATATAAAATGTAGAAAATAAATAAGTAAAAACTGAAAAAAGTCAAGAAATTATAAAATGTTTAGAAGACCGTCGTATATAGCAGTTAAATTCTCCGTATCTTTTTGAGAGTTAATAGCAAAATTGCTCTTTTTGATAAAAAGCATCTCCGCTATTTCTCTTTTCTTTTTATATGTTTCTTTATACAAAATTCTGGGGTGATCCCAATCAAAGTCATGTCCAAGAGATGTTCTATGCTTACTAACTACAGAGTGATTCGATATGGGTTTTTTGATATCATTACGGTGTTCATTTAGTCGAGTCATAAGATGCCGTTTTGTCTGTCCAATGTAACACGCGTCACAATTAGAACAATCAATCTCGTATACAAGTTCTGTTTGTTTAAGAATACTAAGTGTGTCTTTTCCTTTCTTTATTATGATATCTAATTTATTGCTGATGGAGTACAATACTTTTAAATTAGTTTTGTTTAAGATACGTTCTATGTCTTTTGCAACTTCTTTATTGAACGGGATGACAATGCAGCCATTAGTATCAAAAGGAGTAATATCATATGTGTTGCTGCTACTTTGTCTGTATTTTAATTCTTTCAATCTTTTGTTGATATGACGGTTAACTATGTTATCGGGATAAAGACTGTTATTTAAAATTTCTTTGATAACAGTGATATTATTTGTGTGGAATCTCTCATCAGAGAGCAGGATGGCTCTGTCAACAAGGTTGATGATGGTGTTTTTCTTGAATTTGAAGGGGTGATTTGAAAGAAAATTTAAATACCTTCCAGAAAAAGTAGGTTTTCTATACCAGTTAGTAATAAGTACTTTATCATCCCTAATAATAGTAGTATCGAGAAACGAGATTGAATTGTTTTTCTCCAATTCATGAGTGAACTTAAGACGCGGGTGATAATTATTAAAAACTTCGAGTATTGTGCTAATTTCGGATATGGGAGCAATCATGAGAATGTCGTCAACGTATCTGTAGAAGACAGGGATCGTACATTTGAGATGTTTAATGCAATGCGTTTCAAGATCATCCATTACAATATCAGCTAATATTGGGGATAGTGGAGACCCCATTGGACTGCCGAAGATTTGTTCATAGAACGAGCCACCGAAGCCAAAACTTGTAGAAGAGAGTACAGTATTGATAGCAAACAGGAATTGTTGTAAGTTAAATTTGGTGACGGGTGCAATGTGGTTCCAACGAGTTTCTATTGCTTTGAAAATTAATTCTTTGGGGATGTTATTGTAAAGAGCGGTAACATCTAAGGATAAGAGAGATTGATTGGCGTGAATGTGCATGTTTTTTAAATTTTTAACAAGAGTCCAACTATCTTTAATATGAGATTTTGGCTTCGGAACAGATCGCTCTAATATCTGGTGTAAATACTTCGCAACGTTGTATCGCAAATGTACGATCCCTGTCTTCTACAGATACGTTGACGACATTCTCATGATTGCTCCCATATCCGAAATTAGCACAATACTCGAAGTTTTTAATAATTATCACCCGCGTCTTAAGTTCACTCATGAATTGGAGAAAAACAATTCAATCTTGTTTCTCGATACTAC
Organism: Crematogaster levior; assembly: GCA_901521435.1. Classification (NCBI taxonomy): domain Eukaryota; kingdom Metazoa; phylum Arthropoda; class Insecta; order Hymenoptera; family Formicidae; genus Crematogaster; species Crematogaster levior. The sequence continues at coordinate 61,757 of CABEGB010001126.1, forward strand.
TATTATTAGGGATGATAAAGTACTTATTACTAACTGGTATAGAAAACCTACTTTTTCTGGAAGGTATTTAAATTTTCTTTCAAATCACTCCTTCAAATTCAAGAAAAACACCATCATCAACCTTGTTGACAGAAGAGCCATCCTGCTCTCTGATGAGAGATTCCACACAAATAATATCACTGTTATCAAAGAAATTTTAAATAACAGTCTTTATCCCGATAACATAGTTAACCGTCATATCAACAAAAGATTGAAAGAATTAAAATACAGACAAAGTAGCAGCAACACATATGATATTACTCCTTTTGATACTAATGGCTGCATTGTCATCCCGTTCAATAAAGAAGTTGCAAAAGACATAGAACGTATCTTAAACAAAACTAATTTAAAAGTATTGTACTCCATCAGCAATAAATTAGATATCATAATAAAGAAAGGAAAAGACACACTTAGTATTCTTAAACAAACAGAACTTGTATACGAGATTGATTGTTCTAATTGTGACGCGTGTTACATTGGACAGACAAAACGGCATCTTATGACTCGACTAAATGAACACCGTAATGATATCAAAAAACCCATATCGAATCACTCTGTAGTTAGTAAGCATAGAACATCTCTTGGACATGACTTTGATTGGGATCACCCCAGAATTTTGTATAAAGAAACATATAAAAAGAAAAGAGAAATAGCGGAGATGCTTTTTATCAAAAAGAGCAATTTTGCTATTAACTCTCAAAAAGATACGGAGAATTTAACTGCTATATACGACGGTCTTCTAAACATTTTATAATTTCTTGACTTTTTTCAGTTTTTACTTATTTATTTTCTACATTTTATATTAAAGACATGACATGATTTATGTACTTATACACTTCGTACTGGTTTTACTTATTTATTATTACTTTTCATATTATTGACATGATTTTCACACTTATACACTTCGTACTTTTTGCTGTTCTTTTCTTTTATTTATTTATTACAAGTCGTCCCTTTGACTGTGAAACTCGTTTTTCTCAGTCCGTCTTTCGCTGTCATCAGCAACAGACGTCACTCACATCTGCTCAATTCCTAACTTATGTTCGTGTTGCAATCTACGGCATAACTTGTTTTTTATGTATTACTGGACATTCTAACATGTAAGTCGTGAATTTCATATGTATTATTTACGCTCCTAAATTGTATTATTCCAATGTATCATATTTATAGATATTCTTGAAAAGGACCTAAATCTAAGGTCGAAACGTCGACGACACAATAAACGTTTAAATAAGATATCATTATTAGCCAGTTTGGAGTCAGTTACTGCCTTTTCCTTTGAATTTATCATCACTGGCGAAGAAAAGATTTCTACATCTCTACATTTTTAAAGTAAGTTTAAGTTTTATAAAAAAATTTTATTTAAACATTAATAAATTATATTAAAAGCTATTATGTTTCATAGGCAGTTGGAACTGTGTTTTGCTTATGTGAAGCACGTACCAGTGCACTATATGAATCAATATGGTTAAAAGTATTAGAACTAGCTCCAGGAATAAAAAATAATGTCAAATTTATCATGAGTAATTACGAAGCAGCAGCTAAAAAAGTTTTAGAAAAGCTTTTTCCAAATGCAGATATTCACGGGTGTTGGTTTCATTCATATAATCAAGTAAGTTTTATTTTTCCTTAGTAATTTATCTACGAAATGTGAAAATGTAAATCATATTTTTTTATTTAGGCAGTATTACGTAAATGGAATTACTTGAGTTTAACAAATATTTCAAATACCCTGTTGTCCATGACAATGACGCTTCCATTACTGCCACAAGAATATTTCATGCCAGCATTAAGGATACTACATAATTACTGCGACGCTACACATTCCAAATATGAAGAATTATTGCAATTTCTAACATATATTGAGAAAACTTGGTTGCCTAAGGCATCAAAAGTTAGCGTATATAACTGTCCTGCAAGAACAAACAATTTAGTAGAAAATTTCCATAGTACAATACGACGAAAATTGGGTCTTCATCAAAATTTATGGCTTTTTTTAGGTACAATATTTTAATACAAGTCTTATTTTTTGTAAAACTATATTTTTTTGTATAACGTATATTTTATTCACATATAATTTTTTAAATTTTGTTTAAAATTAATTTTAATTTAGGAAACTTAATTTTTACTTGTGTATTACACTTACATTTGTATCATACATCAATTAATTTCAGATAAATTAACAAAGTTAATTATGGATCAAGAAATTCATTTTAGACGTCTACAAAATAATGAGAATTTAATGATTGTGCAGCCACGCAAAAATAAAGAGCGTAATTTAAATATTTTTCAAGCACAAACTGATCTAATTACAGGAAGGTAGTACAAAATATAATTTATTAATAAAATAAAATAATACATGAAATAATACATATAATGTGTTAAATTATAATGATATTGTATTAACATTTATAGGTTGCCCCTTGAACAATTTTTACGAATGTTTACCGGAATATATAAAACTTCTTATTATCAAGAACATATAAATATGCAAGGTTAGTATTAACAGCATCTTTTGTAATTTTCATTCTCATAAAGTAAATCTACTTCATCATGCTTTAGAGAAAGAAAATGTAGCAAACATTTTATCTTTGGAAAATGAAAACGGAGAGAATTATGAAAAGGAAACACAAATTACTACAAATCAAGATATTCCAACAATTACACAGGTCAACAAGGTTTTGTTGTTGGGAAGGTGTGGGTCATTTCTGACGTAATTTTGTGCGTAGAATCCGAATCTGAAATCAGAATTGGCCTATCACGTCAGGATTTTGAGATATTTGAGGATATATACTCGAAAAATGCGTTTTTTTGCTATTTTCGAGGTTATGTACAGGACGCAACAAAATTTTTGGGTCTTTTGTGCTATGTGCATCATTTAGTACTATTCTTACCCTTCAAAATGAGATATTAATCGACTACCTACGATTTTTTTTCGCCAAGTTACGGGCATTTATGACATCTGACATCAGACTGGTATTTAGCAATCTCAAACATAAAAAGTACTGTTATCGATTTTGCGAATATCTAAAATAAAAAATCTGCATTTAGTAACGGAAAAGTCGGATACAACGCTTATGCAGAAGTGATTAACTTTTTAGAGTAGCGGTTCACGCCGATTGAATGGTTTTTTCTTAATTTGACCTTGACTTGACCTTCACCCTGACCTGATAGGATCAAACTGATCTCGGATTTGCATTCAGCGACCTAAAAAAAATAAAAAGTAATGTTATGCATTTTGCAAATATGTCAAATAATAAATATGCATTTTGGAACGAAAAAGACGGGAAAAACGGTTACGCAAGTGGGTTAAAATGCCCGTAACTTGGCGAAAAAAAATCGTAGGTAGTCGATTAATATCTCATTTTGAAGGGTAAGAATAGTACTAAATGATGCAAATAGCACAAAAGACCCAAAAAATTGGTTGCGTCCTGTACATAACCTCGAAAGTAGCATAAAAACGGATTTTTCGAGTATATATCCTCTAATATCTCAAAATCCTGACGTGATAGGCCAATTCTGGTTTCAGATTCGGATTCTACGCAGAAAATTACTTCGGAAATGACCCACAGCTTCCCGACAACATCCAAGACCCCCTTTTTTGTAGACCTGTGTTATATATAAAGCGGACATTCAACCTCAAGTTGTACTAACAAGACTCAAACGTAAAGATTATGAAAAATATTTGAAAATGATCGGCAACCATTAAATTTTATTGAAAATACTATTTCGTCAAATGTAAGTATGAATTAAAAATGTATCATTATCTACAAGTACAATTCATTTTTATATATTGCAAATTTCAAATTATGTTCCAGATTATACGAAAAAGATGCAGAAGAAAAGTGCACAAATGTTGTTGAAAAAAACATCAATATCATAAGATCTCAGTATTTTAGCATCAATTCTGTACATTGATTCTAATGGAGACTGACATTTTTTAAAATGATATTTAATTAAAATATTAATTGGTAAACATTTTAGATTTCATTATTTTAGATATTAATTTCATATCAGATATTAATTTCATATCTCATAGGAATCAATCTACAGAATTACATAAAAAATGACCTGTTTCATGAGGTGAGACTTTCTGGAAAGGGGCGAAGAAAATGAAAGAATAATAAAGTCTGATATAGATGCATTACATAAATCATAACATAGATGCATTGATGCTGTATCGAATCAAGTTTTTATACCGTGCGGTCACATTTGTTGTTGTGAAGATTGTGCTAATTATATTTTGGCAGAGAGCAATAATGTTAAAAAATGTCCAATTTGCAAAGCAGAAATTTCATCTATCTACAAAGTATATACACCATAAATGAGTTTGTATCTTCTTCTAAATATAAGAACATCTAGGAATATTTGCAACTTTTTTAATACGCGTAAACTGAGATACTTGTCAATCATATATGCTTTGAAATATATATATATATATACTGTTGTGCCTGGGATGGGCACAAGATTTCGATCCGTCGTCCGTCGAGGGTGCTGGGCCGAGAGAGGCACTGGTGCCACCTTTGGTGCTGATGTAGTTAATTAAATAAAAGAACACTTTCCTTGATCTTCACTGTTTTTATTGACACACTTTATTTACACTATATGATCGCGCGTTACACTAACTTAGGAAGACTGTTTCACAAGATTTGCTTAGCGTCGCCGCTTAATAGTTACTGACCGCACGTCACTACTCAGTGATTATCGTTTTAAGATTACTGCCCGAATTATTATTAATTACTGCCCGCGATGCGTTAGGCGCATCGCGTTAAAAGGACATCGGTGCCCTCGTTTCTGTTGTGCAACTGCTGATTAAGATTCGATTCAGCAGTTGCATTTCCTGGTGGTTCTGTGGTGCAACTGCTGACTAAGGTTCGGATCAGCAGTTGCATTTCCTAGTGACTCTGTTGTAATTTTGGTTATGACCTGATTTAATACTTTTAGATTGAGTTATTAGTTTCGAAACTAATAATAATGCTGCAATAACTGATTTTTGGAGAAAGTCAGGTCATAACATCCTTCCCCCCTTGGGAGAAGAAAACCCGAGGTTTTTCGCTTAGTCTACTTTACAACGTCGGACTTTAGTAGTCATGAATAGTTGACACATATTTTACAGTTAGACATTTTGGGAACATTTTACTTTTATTTTATTATATAATGTAATTTTTTGAGTCATTATCTCAAATTATGTATTATGTGATTTTACTATCACGAAGATTATTCAAATATTTTTAATTTACAGCGTCGCATAGCTTAAAGTTCTATTCTATATAGACATGTGAATAATAAAATAACCGAGGTTTTTCGCTTAATTTAATTTACAATGTCGCATAACTTAAAATTTTATCCTATATGTTATTTCTAAAGTTATACATGGACATGTGAATAATATTTTAATTTGTGTTTGTGTCTACACTTCTTTTGTTTGATTTGTTTTATTTAACGTGTATAACGTGTGATCGTGTATAATATTATATTACGTATGTGTGCATTGGGTAATTGGTGATTTCTGATAGTCAATTCGGTGACATTAATTTTTATAGTTAGTTTCCACGTAGCCACGTAGCTTACAGTTTTACGAATTTCTTGCAATGTTTCTTCTATTCTATTAATATTCGATAAAGGGTTTTAATCGGTTGGCATGTACGCGTAGTGATTTTTTTCCCGTTTTTATTGTGTAGTTAACATCATTGTTTTTCTCAAGGATTTTATAGGGTCCGACCCATCCCCCTCGTGGATGCCACCTTGTCGTAGTGAGGGGGCTTAAGGAGGGGCTCCAGCGATCCATCGGGGCAATGATGTTTGTCAACGTTAGCCGGCATCATTGGCTCGACGGGGAGGAGTCTCTCCAACTAAGAGCATCCAAAGGAGCCCGGTTTCCCTTTAGGGACTCTGTTTGAGTCCCAATGTTGGTAGGGGTAGGCGGCCCCGACTGCAATCGCCCGGTGGGTCGGACCCAGGGGGAGGACGCTAGTCCTCCACCGACCGTGGGGTTTCTGGGTGTTCCCAGATTTTCTGGGTGCCTGCCGTCCGGTGCTCCGGGCGGCAGGTGTCCCAGACGGGGGGACCGGGTGCTCCCGGTAAAACCGGGTGTTCTCGTGTCCGGTGCTCCGGGCACGGGGACACTCGGTGGGGGGACGTGGGTGCCGGTCCTCCGGTGTCTGGGGGTGGCCAATCCCTGTCCAGTCACATGGGCAGGGGGAGGTGTGCCCTGGCATCGGGGGAAGCGGCGTCCCACAAAGGGGAGACGCCCCACCGCTCCTCCCTAACGGCTGCGGGACGTGGTCCCGCAGTACGCGGGAGTGATGTGGGGGGACGGGCCGGTGGTGTCCCGGAACTCCCGGGCCCACCGGGCTGGGCCACCCCAGGCCGCTCGGACGTATTCCGAGGCAGGGCTGGGATGGCGGGGAGAGCCATTCTGGCTCTGGGGTAGGTCGGGCTCCGCAAGGCTTGGTTGCCAACCGATTTAGGGGAAGGCCACCCCGAAATTAAACCACCCTTTTTTGATTAATTATGAAAATGTACGACAAAAGGTGCCGATTATTACCGGCCCAGGGCGACCGGACGCCCAGGGCCCGGCGAGAGAGGGGTGTCGTCCCGGCTCCTCTCCCGTCGTCATCGTACGACGGGCTATCCCAGGAGTGCACCGCAGGCTCCTGGGAGGAAGCGGCGCCTGCGAAGGGGCTAACACCCACTTATTGGGGCACACATGTGCCAGTGGAAAGGCACTTCTGCTTTGTTGTAAAGCAGAGTGTGGTGGCGGAAAGGCACTCTTGTGTCCCCGTGGAAAGGCACTCCTGCTTCGTTGTGAAGCAGGGTGCGGTGGCGAAAAGGCACTTTTGTGTCCCCGTGGTAATAGGCGGTGACCCCCCTGTCCCCATTCCTCTGCTCAGACTGAGGGGAGGAATGAATTCCAGTGAGGAGGAGGAGGGAAAACAATTCGAGTTTCGGGCTGAGAGTACCAATAGTCTTTCTGGGCTAGAGTCCTCTCTCCCAGGGACATCGAAGGATAGGATAGTGACTCGGTCGTGTTCCGGCTTAGTAAGGGATAGATCCCCCCGTTCAAGTAACCGTTCGGACTCGGACGATATCTGTGCTGGCAGGTCCCAGAATAGGACTAAGAGAAGGAAAAAGGAAAGAACCCCGATTTCTGATCTATCCTCCGACGGGGTCGAAGGGCTAAACTCAACCAGCTCAATTTGTGGGAAAATAGAAAAACGAGGTCGCCCGCCTGGTGACCCTTCTCGGAAGGGACAGTTCACGGCTCAGAAAATAAAAGAAGCCAAGGAGAAAAAGAAGAGTGAGGACCTGGAGAGGCTAGCTGCGCAGGTGTTGGATTCGGCCTGCAAGGTGGATAGAAACTCTCCCGTGTTCCAACGTTATATGAAAGTTATGAAAGAGATAACGGATGAGTTTAGAATGGCCACGGTGAGTGAAATAGCCGGAGTCCTGAGTGACGGGGTAGAAACTATCAGGAAGGTAGCGTCTGCCTTCTCCGGCCTTTAGGGCAAGTTGGCGGGTGCCCTCTACAGAGCGGCCTCTACCGTTGAGGCGGGGGTCGGGGTCCTTGCCCAAAGGACAGAGAAGGGGTTTTATGACCCAATATCAGGAAGGGCCCCTTCCCCGGTTAGCCCCCAGGTGGAAGACCTCCAGAACGCGAACCGTCGGCTGGAGGAGGAGGTAAAGAAACTTAAGGATGAAATTCAGGAGTTGAAGCGCTCCTCCCCTCCGCCCTCCCCCCACACAAGATCTATGGGGATGGCGCCGGAGATAGATATGGAGGAGCTTACAGCTCCCCCCTCCCCTCCCGCTATAAGCGCGGAGGAGTTGGAGAGGCATCCCGCCATGAGGCCGCCACTGCGGAACCAACCGCCCTACCGGATCCCTGAAACCGATCTGGGACAGGGCGCCGGGAGGAGTACTTCCCCGAGTCCCGATAGAGAAAAGGCACTCGACAAGTTAAAAAAAAGCGCTCATGGAGTCGGTCTCGGCTTCCGTCTCGGCGCTCGAGAAGACGGTTTCGGAATCGGTCACGGCGTCGGTTACCGAGGCAATCTTGAAAAGGTTCTCCCAGCTGAACCTCCCTCCCCCGCAGGACCCCATAGTCGGCCGGGCGGGGCCCGCTCCTTCCAAAGGAGCGGTTCCCGCCCGACCTAGGGCTCTTGCCAAGAGGAGTCCTCCCCTGCCGGACCCCATAGTCAGCCGGGCAAGGCCCGCCCCCGAAGGAGCGGGGCCCGCCCCGCCTAGGGCTCCGACTAAGGAAAAGGGGAAAAACAAGAAGAAGAAGGCGGGAGGGGACCAGGGAAAACCCAGCCGTGCAACGAGTGCACAACCGGTTGTTCCCCGATCGTCATCCCCGTCTACCAACAGGAAGAACAAGGGTAAGGCTTCGGCCCCAAATCCCGCCCCTCCTGCGGGGGGGAAAAAGGGCCGACCTCCCCCCAATCCGGCGCCGCCCGTCCCCCCTGAACAACCGGGGGAGAATTGGGCTCAGGTGGTGAAGAACGGGAGGAGAAAAAAGACGGGTGGTGACCGGTCGAAATCCTCACCGAATACTGGGGCTCCCTCGTCCAGGCCTTCCCTCCCCAAAGGGCGGGAGGGCAAGAAGAAGAGCTCCAAGAAAAGGAGGGCGCCGAAATCCGCTGCGGTGATTATTACCAGCGAAAGTGGTGAATATGCGGAGTTGTCGGCCATGCTGAAAAAGGAGGTCTCCCGGGATCATGGCCTCACCGGCATACAGCATAAATGGGCCCTCACGGGGGCCATGATGTTTGAAGTGTCCAGTCAGGGCCGGACCGAGAAGGCAGACAGACTGGAGCGACTGGCCAAAGAACTGTTCGACCCAAAGGGAGGGGTGAGGGTGACTCGCCCGATAAAGAAGGAGGACCTCCGCCTCAAGGGCTTAGACCCATCGACTACGGCCGAAGAAATTGCTGACGCCATAGTCGCCAAGGGCGGCTGCGCCCCCACTACTGTTAGGGTGGGGGTAATCAGATCTTCCCCACGTCTAAGGGGGCCTAGGACTGTCGTGGTCCAATGCCCGGTGGAGGCTGCCAATAAGGTGGTTGCGGGGGGCCGACTCCAACTTCAGTTGGTTTCGGTTGGAGTCGAGCTCCTCGAGGTCCGTCCCCTCCAGTGCCACAAGTGCCTGGAGGGCGGGCACGTGAGGGCCCGGTGCCCCAATAGCGATACGGATAAGAGCAAGTGCTGCTATCGTTGCGGGGTCGCCGGGCACCTAGCCAGGGACTGCACGTCCCCCGTAAGTTGGACGCTGTGCAAGGAGGCGCGACTCCCGGCCAATCACAGGTTGGGGGGACCTTCATGCAGGGCCCCAAAGAGGTCAAAGGGGAAGAAGGGTGTGTCTCCCACACCCGCCCCCCCTCATCCCCCTCCAGGACTGAAGTCCCGCCAACTGCGATGGCAGCGGAAACTGTGACGGTGGAGGAGGCCATGCCCTTAACTACAGAGGCTGAGGCCTCCCACACTTCCCAGGTTGCTGTACCCGGGGAGAGCCTCTCATTGGACTCTCCCATGGATTACGAGGCGGATAAAGGCCCGGGGGAGCCCTAGGACATTGAACTGTAATGTCCACAAGGCTCCTCCAAGCCAATCTCAATCACGCCCGGCAAGCCCAAGATTTATTTATCAATGACCTTGCCGGGCGTGATGCAGGATTGGGTGTGATCGCGGAGCCGTACCGCCCGCCGGACTTCAACCCCAATTGGGCTGTGGCAGTGGACGGCTCCGCGGCCATAGTGAGGCGCCACTCGCCAAAGTCCCCTCCCATCAGCCTTATTAAGGCGGGGGGGGGGGCTTTGTCGTGGTGAAGTGGGGCGCCCTTTTTGTAGCCGGGGTTTATGCCCCGCCTAGTAGGACTCGCCCCGAATTCAAGATGCAGCTTAGGGAGCTGGGGGATTGCATACGCAGATGCCTCCCCCACCCAGTGCTCGTGGCGGGCGATTTTAACGCCTGGGCCACGACCTGGGGCTCCCGCCGCACCAATCTTCGGGGCGAGATCCTGCAGGACTGGGCGGCGGAGCTTGGCCTCCTCTTACTTAACGAGGGGGCCAACAGCACCTGTGTCCGCCCCCAGGGGGAATCTATTGTGGACTTGACTTGGATTTCCCCGGGGGCGGAAGGGCTAGTGGAGTCGTGGGGGGTGGCGAGTAGAGAGACGCTGTCCGACCACCTCTGTATAGAGGTGGTCCTGACGGCCACCCCCCGCGAGGTGCTGCTCCGCCGCCGTACGAGGGGGCATAACCTTCCCAGGAGGTGGGTCCTCGCGAAAATGTGCGAGGACCGCCTCTTAGCGACTGCGGCCGCTGAAACCTGGCCCCAGCTAGAAGAGGGCCAGGTAGATCCGGAGGAGGAGGCGATTAGGGTTGGGGACATGGCCGCCCGCATCTGCGACGCGGCCATGCCCCGATCCAAGCCTGCCCCCCGCCGGGCCGCCTATTGGTGGAATGCGGAGATTGTGGGCCTGAGAAGAGACTCAACTCGGGCCCGCCGTTTCCTCCTCCGCGCCCGGCGGGGGGCTCGTGGGGACAATGGATCCCCTAGGGTTGCGGCGGCGCGCAGTGCGTACCTCGCCGCGCGGTACGCGCTGCGGGCGGCCGTCCGCAACGCGAAGGCCAGGGCCTGGGACGAGCTGATAGCGGAGCTCGATCGGGACCCGTGGGGGCGCCCCTATAAAATCGTTCTGAATAGAACAAGACCGGCGGCGCCCCCCCTAGCGGAGTCTATGGACCCCGTCTTTCTGAACGAGGTGGTGGCGGCCCTCTTTCCCGTAAGAGTTGCGAATATCCCTCCGAGGGAGGGTCCTCCACTGGAGCGAGGACCTGGAGATCTCGGAGGAAGAACTCCTGAGGGCCGCCAAGAGACTCGGGGGCGTTAATAAGGCCCCCGGTCCAGACGGGGTTCCCGGTCGGGTCTGGGCCCTGGCCTTCAGCCATGTGGGTGCCCGGCTGAGGCGGCTCTTTAATGCCTGCCTCAAGTCGGGCACATTCCCCTCCGCGTGGAAGAGGGCCAAACTGGTCCTCCTCCACAAGGAGGGGAAACCAGCGGAGCACCCTTCGGCCTATAGGCCGATCTGCCTGCTGGACGAGGTGGGGAAGTTATTCGAGCGTGTTATTGCCGCCCGCCTCGTCCAGCATCTGTCGCGGAGTGGTCCCGACCTAAGTCAGGACCAGTACGGCTTCCGAGAGGGCAGGTCTACAGTTGATGCGATCATGCATCTTAGAGCCCTCTCGGAAGAAATTACAGGAGAGGGAGGTGTGGCGTTGGCGTTGTCCTTAGACATCGTCAACGCCTTTAACTCCCTCCCCTGGGAAAGTGTGGGGGAAGCCATGCAGTATCATGGCTTCCCCCCATATTTACAGGAAGTGGTCTGGGATTACTTCCGCGGCAGAACGCTCCAGTATACCAATAGACTGGAGCAGGCAGAGTCTAGGCAAGTGTATTGCGGGGTTCCACAGGGGTCCGTTCTTGGGCCCCTACTGTGGAACCTCGCATATGACAGGGTGCTCCGCACATACCTCCCCCCGGGCAGTCATCTGCTATGCTACGCAGATGACACTCTGGTGGTGTCCGGGGGGAGGGATTGGATGGAGGCGCGGGACGCGGCAAATACCCGCGCCGTCGTGCGCTCCATAGAGGCCACGGAACTTGAGGTTGCCCTGCACAAAACAGAGGCGATATTCCTCTATAGGAAGGATAAGGGGCAACCTCCCCCCGCCCTAGTTTGGGTGGGGAAAGCCCGCGTTCAGGTGGGGCCTTACATGAAGTATCTCGGCCTCACCCTGGACGGGCTCTGGGGGTTTGAAGAACACTTCAGACGGGTGATCCCCAGAGCAGATAGGATGGCGGCAGCGTTAAGCCGCCTCCTACCGAACGTGAACGGTCCAGGCGTCAAACCGCGACGCCTTTACGTGAACGTGGTGCAATCGGTGCTCCTTTACGGAGCACCGATATGGGCCCCGTCCGTGGTGGCCAGCCGCAAGATTATTGCGATGATCAATCGCGTCCAGCGGCGGCTGGCTATCCGGGCGATTAGGGCCTACTGCACCACGTCACACGTGGCGGCGACAGCCCTCGCGGGGCTCCCCCCTGTTGAGTTCCTGGCGACCTCGTACGCTGAAGTTTATCAGCGTACGAGGAAACCGGGAGGAAGGGGGAGCGCCCAGCTATTACCGGGGGCTGCTGCCAAAATTAGGATGGATGCCCGCCGTCGCGCCGTGGAGGCTTGGCAAGCCTCCATCCGCGGCGCAGCGGCGGGCAAATGGACCGTTCACGCCGTCCAGCCCTGTCTGCCCGAATGGGCGGACAGAGGGGGACGCGGGCTAACGTTCCGCCTGACACAGGTGCTCACCGGGCATGGTTGCTTCGGTGAGTACCTGTGCAGGATAGGCAAGGAGCGCACGACAAAGTGCCACCACTGCGCGGCCGGCAGGGACTCGGCGCAGCACACGCTGGCGGTGTGTCCAGCGTGGGCAGACGAGCGCCGGGCCCTGACCGAGTGTGTGGGCACGGACCTCTCCCTCCCTGCCCTTATTAGGGGCATGTTGGAGGGAGAGGCAAAGTGGAAGGCGGTCTCCTCCTTTTGCGAGGTAGTTATCTCGCAGAAGGAGGAGGCAGAAAAGATCAGGAGGGGGGAGGTGGAGGTGGTACCTCCTTCCTCCCCCTCCAACGGAGGCAGCGATGGAGACGGTGACGGCGGGGACCCCCCTCCTCGTGTTTTGAGGAGGGTGATGAACCGTCCCCGCCGTCAACCAGCCCACTTAAGGGCCTGAACTTAAAGGGGGGGTCCCCCGAGGGCCAGTGCACTTTGCACTGGTCCAAGTGAAAACAGGGGGTCCCCCCCTGGGGAGGGGGCTTCCTTGCCCCCTCCCCATTATCATTGAGAATGCCGGGAGGGCGCGTCATTTCCCTCCCGGCGGGGGGTGACCCAGGGGCGGGGGCCCCTGGGTAACTCACGCCCCCACCCCCCAAGTGGGGCGGGGAAGGTTTCGGGGAGCCGAACCTTCTCCTTATTATATATCAGGAAGTTATGGGAGGAGGGGACCTCTCGTTCCCCTCCTCCCCCGAGTGAGAGGCCGCATGTGGCAGCGCTCTACCTTTGTGGGAGGCGGGTGGTTAATTCTCACCCCCTCCCCGGGTACGAGGCGGCATGCGGCCACGCCCGAGGGGTGGAAGGACGAAATGCCACAGGCGATACCCTTCCACCCCTCACCAGGGCAAGGATAGGCTCCCCCCAGGGGTTTTAGTGGGTATGCCGGAGGGGAACTTCTCTCCCCTCCGGTGAGTCCCACATAACCCGTAGAGGTCCCCCCGGGCCTCTCGGGTATCCATAAAGGATTTCCCCTGGGATACCAAAAAAAAAAAAAGGGTCCGACCCATAGGGCGTCTAATTTTTTCGATCGGCCCCGCCGAACCGTTTCGTCGTATAACAGGACTTTGTCGCCTACTCTAAATTTGGTTTCGTTTATTTTTTTATCGTACTGCCGTTTTGACTTCACTTTTTCTTGCCTTGTGTGATCTCTTGCTATCTGATTCGTTGCGCGAATCCTTTCGCGGAGTTCCTGCGCGTAATCTTCGTATGTGTATGTGGCTTTGGGCGGTACTGATAACGCGGTCGGCATAGTGGCCTGGTGACCGTATACTAGTTCAAATGGCGTGTATCCCGTTGCCGTATGCGGTGTTGTATTATATGTGAACATTGCGTAGGGCAGCCATTCGTCCCAATTGGTCTGCTCCTCGTTAATGTAGTGTCGCAAGTACTCCGCTAACGTACGATGTGAGCGTTCTAGCGCTCCATTACTTTCGGGATGGTAAGCCGTGGTTTGTATCTTTTCTATTTTTAGTAATTTGCATGTGTTTTTGAACATTTCACTAGTAAAATTTGTACCCTGGTCCGTCAGTACTCTTTCGGGTATTCCATGTTCAAATACAATTTTTGTTACAAATGCTTTTGATACTGTGGCCGCCTCTTGATTTTCTATGGGGATTGCTTTGCTAAATTTTGTTAAGTGGTCTTGGAATGTCAAGATGTATTTATTTCCGTTATCCGTAACGGGTAGTGGTCCCACAATGTCTAGGGCACACTTTTCAAATGGTTTTTCGGGCGTATCCGTAATTACCATGGGCATTTTAGTTTTTTTACTGAGTTTATTTTTCTGGCATCGCTCGCATTTACTAATATACTCTTCTATGTCCTTGGCTATTCCCGGCCAATTGTGTATCAATTTGATTCACTTGAGGGTTCTTGCAACCCCCTGATGCCCTCCTAACGGTGCATCGTGGTATTCGTAGAGAATGTGTTGCTTATCTTCCTTGCTGTATTTCGTTCCTTCGATTGTTTCTTCAGGATCGGCAAGTTGTTCCTCTTCTTTGATGACATTAATATTTTCCGTTACGTTTCTGCTCAATGCATCGGCATTGGCATTGTTCTTACCAGATTTGTGTAGGATTTCGTAATCATATTCCTCTAATTTCAACCTCCATCGAATTAAACGCGATCCGGGATCATTGACACTGAATAGCCAGGTCAATGGCTTGTGATCGGTGATGATTTTGAACTTTGTTCCGTACACGTATGGCCTGAAATGTTTTACAGCCCATACGATAGCCAAGAGTTCCTTCTCGGTGGTATTATAATTTTGCTCCGCTTTACTGAGTATCCTGCTAGTGTAAGCGATCGGACGGTCTTCTCCTACCGGTCCTTGCGATAGTATGGCTCCGATGGCGTAGTCCGACGCGTCCGTGGTTACTATAAATTCTTTTTCAAAATCGGGATAGTTCAGGATTGGAGCAGTCGTTAGTTTTTCTTTTAGAGTGTCGAACGCGTTTTGTTGTTCGACTGTCCATTCGAATCCTTTTCCCTTTTGTGTTGCTTTAGTTAGCGGTTTCGCTATTTTAGAAAAATTGTCAATAAATTTCCGATAGTAGCCGGCTAATCTTAGGAAGGATTGAATATCTTTCACTCTTCTTGGCGTAGGAAAATTTCTTACCGCCTCTATTTTTGACGGATCCGGGGAGATGCCGTTCTCGGTTATTATGTGACCCAGATATATTACTTCTTTTCGCAAGAATTTGCATTTATCCGGCTGTAATTTGAGATTATGTTTGCGTAATCTTCGCAGCACTTCAATCAAACGGTCATTGTGCTCCCTCAGGCTTGGTCCGTAAATCACGATGTCATCAAGGTAAACGAGACATCTGACACCTTGCAGACCGGTGAGCACTGAGTTCATTAACCGTTGAAATGTTGCCGGTGCGTTTTTTAACCCGAAAGGCATTCGATTAAACTCATAGTGCCCGTGTGGTGTGGAAAATGCTGTTTTGTCCCTATGATTTTCGTGCATCGGGATCTGGTGATAGCCCGATGCCAGATCTAGTGTAGAGAAGTACTTGGCACTCCCCAGCTGGTCTAGTATATCTGTAATGTTTGGTAGCGGGAACGAATCTCCGATAGTCAGGTCATTCAACTTTCTGAAGTCTACTACAATGCGTAGCTTCGTTTTCCCTGACGCGTCAGCCTTTTTGGGAACGACCAGTATAGGTGCGTTCCACTGACTTATACTCGGGCGGATAATCCCGTCATCAAGCATTTTACTAATCTGCTGAGTTACTTCTTTCTTATGTTTCTCTGGGAGGCGATATGGTCGAACGTTGACCGGCGCGCTATCTGTTCGCGTCGCTATTTCATGAGTCACCGCAGTAGTGCATGTGAGGGTGTCACCTTCCAGATGAAACGTATCGCAAAAGTCATCACATATCTGTTGTAATGTTTTTTTCTCCTCACTGTTCATGTGCTCCGTTCGTAGTTGTTTTCGTAATTGCTCTCGGCGATTTTCTATTAGCTCAGTTGTCTTGTGAGCGCGTGTCAGCGCGTGTATTCCCTTGTCTTTGTTATCCCGTACTTCTTCTAGAATTATGTACGGTGTGGAGATTTCCACTTCTTCTTTTAGCGTGTTTAGCACGCTTATGGCGCATTCGAAATTTTTCGGTTCTACCAAACAGTTTCCGATGAAGACTCCGGGTATCTTTTCTTCGGATGTCACAATTCCTGTGTGGTTTTTGTTAGTTATCGCCTGCACAATGGTTTCACTGCGAGGTTTTAGGACTATTTTCTTGTACGGCTGTAACTTGAGAGTTACATCGCCGATGCGCATCTGTTTTTTCCCATGATCACATTTGGCTCGCTGCTTATTTAGGAAACCCCAGAATACCTTCGTATTCTATTGGGAAGTCGTCTTTGACCACGTATATCGTGTGGCGTATTTTTCGACTTCCTAGCAGTATTGTTGCTCTGATCTTTCCCAGAGCTTGGAGCTTGTGACCGGTTACTCCGGTTAGGACCATCTTGTCCTCAAATACCGGCATGTCTCCTTTCAATTGACCTACCTTCAGCAGAGTGAGTGCTGCGCCAGAATCCAAGAGAAAATTTATCTTATCTTTCTTAGCCTCTTGCATCGCGAGTGTTATTAGGTGTAGTCCGTCGTTCATGCGGAACTTCCCGGACACCTGAGCCACCTGATACTCTCTGGCTGCCTGTACCTTGCGTTTTCTTGGTTTATCTTTTTCTTCCTCGCTATCGCTGGTTGTTGTGCCGTCGTCCTCGTCTGCTTTGGCTTGTGCCGTGGTGTTTACCGGCGCCTTTCTGCTGACGTTCGGTTTTTGTCGGCGTGCCTGCTCTTGACCTGGACGGCCTTTTCTTGACCAACATTCTTCTTTTTTGTGGCCCGCCTTTTTGCAGTATGTGCAGTATTTCTCGATTGTATTCACATTATTGGGCTTTTCTGCTTTAGGTAAACTGAATCGATTTGCATATCTGCTAGTTCGGCAGTTTCGTCCATCATGTCCGGCTTTTCCGCATTTTTCGCACCGGAGCATGTGGTTTTGCCTGTACCGCTGAGAGGCGAATGGTGCTACCTCTTTTTTGTTCTGCGCATTTCGTAGGGTAGGCTCCCTCGCTTTCTCTTCTGCACTAGCTCCTGCTATGGCGTCAGGTAGCGATTGATATCGTTGTGCGCGTATAATTAGTTTGATGTCGTCATGTAATCCAGCTTGGTAATTGTATAAGGCTAGTTCTTTTATGTTCTCGAGTATGGCGCGCTGTTGCTCAATGGAGTGGTTTTTCCCTTCTTCCATTGATTCATAGAGTTCCATCGCGAGTTTATCTACGCGACGTCCGAACTCCTGTGCGCTCTCTGATGGTTTTTGTTTTAATGTGTTGAATTCTAATTGCAGGTGAGCGGTATTTCGTTTGCTAAGGTATTCGGTTTCCAATTCTCGCTTCAGCTGCTCGAAATTTAAGATGTCTTTCGTATGAAAGTCCATCATTGCTTTGCCTTTGAATTTAGTGCAGACTATTGCTTCTAGCAACGTTAATTCATCTGCCGGATGAATGTTTTTCATCGCGTATGTGCTTGCGTTTAGAAATTCTCGTACGCGTGGTCGCGATGTGCCGTCGATCTCTGGGATCATGTTACGCGCTTCCTTTAAGCTTAGGAAACTGACCGTGGATTCATTACGGTTTCTTACGTCTCTCGTTGAGCGTCCGTATGTTATGTCCAACGGTGCGTTATTCTCGCGTCGGATTTCGTTGCCTCGATGACCGAGTTCCAATTCTATTTGGGCGATGCGCTCTTGCATAGAGAGCATGCATTCTAGTAATCTATCTACTTTGGCTTCTAGGGCAGGTTCTGCTGCCGCTTGGGAGTGACTTCGATCGCGCGGGGGAGTAGTCGTTCTGAGCCGCTCTATCTCCGCGTTTATTTCCGCGTTTGTTATCTGTCTTTCCCTGTTCGCGATTTCGCTGACCGCATTTCGCTGAGTCGCCATCGCGGTATAATCCTCTTCCGGGTCGAACACGGGGTTAATAAATGAGGGGAGTGAGAATACTCTCCGACGTAAGATTATATTGTCGTTACGAGCCGTGATATAGGATTGTGCGTACGGTAATGATGGGTGCAGTCTGTTTTCGTCGCGATTAGTGTTGAACGGTATTAAACTATCGTCCGTTTCCTCGAATGGGAATTCGCGCTCTCTTATTATATTCGGGTGAAGCTCTGGCTCCGGCGAGCTCTCGCTCGAATAACAGTTTTGAAGATTCCGCCGTACGTTGTCGCGGATATCGTGAACAGCTTCCTCGATTATTCGTACTGGACTTAAGGGGCTTGGCCTAATCGAACGTCGGACCGGATCGCTATACGGCCACAACGTGTCTTCGTGTGTGGGTGACGCTCGTGCGTTTTCTGACATTTAACGCGTAATTTAATGCTTAATTTCTGGGACTTACATTACTGCCGCGTATCGCATTTTGGTTCTTGGTGAGTTGCTGTTGTGGTGGGTCGGGGCCACGCTGTGGTGTCAGGTTGCACGCTGCTTTTCTGCTTCGTCGGCTGCCACCAAGTGCTCGAGGGGGTCTCGCCTTCCAGTTGTTCCTCTTGATGCGTTGCCTTGCCAATTTTAGGTCCTTTGCTTTGTTTTGTAGCGTCCTAGGCCTTCTTGGTCCGTTGCTGCTGCCTCCGGCTTGACGGATCCCACTTCTGACACCAGTTTGTTGTGCCTGGGATGGGCACAAGATTTCGATCCGTCGTCCGTCGAGGGTGCTGGGCCGAGAGAGGCACTGGTGCCACCTTTGGTGCTGATGTAGTTAATTAAATAAAAGAACACTTTCCTTGATCTTCACTGTTTTTATTGACACACTTTATTTACACTATATGATCGCGCGTTACACTAACTTAGGAAGACTGTTTCACAAGATTTGCTTAGCGTCGCCGCTTAATAGTTACTGACCGCACGTCACTACTCAGTGATTATCGTTTTAAGATTACTGCCCGCGATGCGTTAGGCGCATCGCGTTAAAAGGACATCGGTGCCCTCGTTTCTGTTGTGCAACTGCTGATTAAGATTCGATTCAGCAGTTGCATTTCCTGGTGGTTCTGTGGTGCAACTGCTGACTAAGGTTCGGATCAGCAGTTGCATTTCCTAGTGACTCTGTTGTAATTTTGGTTATGACCTGATTTAATACTTTAAATTGAGTTATTAGTTTCGAAACTAATAATAATGCTGCAATAACTGATTTTTGGAGAAAGTCAGGTCATAACAATACTATTGATTTTATATATGTTAATAATACTATTGATTTTATATATGTTAATAATGTGAATAGTGTTTTATATATGTTAAGTATTACGCACTACATAACATATATGCGTAAAGATTAAAATATGCAAGACTAGGTAGTCTAACTACACAAAAAGTTTATTTTTTTTTTTATAAATGTATTTAAACATTATTAACTACTGATAGAGTTATATTTTATGTTTCATTTTAAACAAAGAAGAGAATAGAGTTCTGCTTTTCAGATGCGAAGACTGTTTAGAAAATAATTAAGTTTTATTTTATTTCATTCTCGTACTATAAATATAGAATTAAGGTTTACTCTGTTGCTAATTGTGATTGTGCAATATGAGCTTTAATTATTTTGTGGATGAATAAATTACTGAGATTTTGGCTTTCCTTATATAATTCTAGTATTGAATAAAAATGTAAGTTTGATAATCTAATTTTATTTATCATTAATTATATTATACAGTATATGTATATCAATAAAACAGCAGATGTGTGAAGATGTGTACGTACAATTTTACAAATAAAACAGTAAACCGAGCAAGCTGTAATAAATAAACACATTTACCTATATAGAATAATGTGAAATTAAATATATTTTTTACACACAAACATAAAGAAATATAAATAATAGTTTAATGTAGACATAAAAAAGGTCTGCAAAATAATATTAAAATAAGAAAACAAAAACAAAAAAAAATTATTATTACATTCTACATTTCTAATATATTATATGTATATGTGAAAGTAATAAGTCTAATAAGCTAGAGAGACAGGAAAAAGATACGTAAAGAGGAAAAACTATTTCATCATTAATATCATGATCTACATATAATATTTGCGCTATGTTTTACTTTGTGTAATATGTTATTAAACTTTAAATATATTTAACATTTCTCACTCAGAGCATGTATAAACGGCAAGCAAAAATTTAATTTTGCTGTAATAAATCTTAAGAAACTCCATAACATTACACAAAATTCTAATAGCGAAGACAATAAAAATAAATACTCGCTTAAAAGAATTTCATGTTTTGCAAACGGATCTATCCATTTTATTGATAACTAAACGATTGCTTTTGTAAACTGTGGCTTATCCATGGAACATGTTGTCTTCTTAACATCTAAAATATAAGTACAGAAACTCTAATACAATATAAAATAATAATCATACTTTAAAAAATCAAATGCACATACACAACACACATACAAATTGTATACATAATTTTCATACACACAACACAAATTTCATAAATGTACATCAATTTCATCGTTTTTTTTCATCACAAACGCATGCTTTTCTATGAATTGATATAGAAAAGCTGTCTAAATAATTTTTTCATATCTAAAGGATTAAATATAAATAATCATAAAATATGATTAAAGATTAAAGAGTAGGCAATTTTTCTATCAATCACTTTATCAATCGTTCCAATTGAAATAGCTTACGATAAACTTATCTAAGAAATTTTATCAAACATATGAAAACAAAGGTTTATGAATGATGTTTATGAATGAAATACACAATTCGATTGTATTCAACTATTTTTATTTAATTTTAATAGATTAATTCTTAAAACAGAGAAAGCTTTATATAAAGAATTATTTATAGAAAGAAATCGAAAAATCAACAGATTAAAGTTATTAAAATAACATTTTTAGGGTTAGGAAAACTGTCACGGAACATGTGTTCGATTGCAACCACCGTATGTCCGTTTCCTATTGTGACCGTTTCCTACTGTGTCCGATTGTCACTGTGTCCGTTTCCTACTGTGTCCGATTGTCACTGTGTCCGTTTCCTACTGTGTCCGATTGTCACTGTGTCCGTTTCTTACTGTGTCCGATTGTCACTGTGTCCGTTTCTTACTGTGTCCGATTGTCACTGTGTCCGTTTCCTACTGTGTCCGATTGTCACTGTGTCCGTTTCTTACTGTGTCCGATTGTCACTGTGTCCGTTTCTTACTGTGTCCGATTGTCATTGTGTCCAATTGCAACCACCGTGTGTCCGTTTCCTAATGTGTCCGATTGTCACTGTGTCCGTTTCATTTAATTTGCTGTGTCCGATTTATTCTGTGCGCAACTGGGCCTCACTCTACTCAGCTATTACTGCACATGTAAAGCTGGTGCAAGGACATTAGGAGCCTGTGCGCATATTACTAGCGTTTTGTGGTTTCTAGAATATGCTCGTTATGAGAACAACATAAAATATCCATCTACTGCTTTATTAGGAAGTATTGAAGATGCTGCGAATAGAACATAAGTTAAGGGGCTCTCACACACACAAACACATACACACACACCGTAAAAAAGAAAGGTTTGGAGTCGTTAAATACTGTGGAAATGACGAACCACGGGGTCCTTATCTTTAAGGTGCACACACACACGCACGCACACGCGCGCGTGCACACGCACACACACACACACACACACACACACACACACACAAAAGGAGCCAGTTTACCGCCACGTCCACGTCGTTGGTTCCGGGTTAGGCTAAGAGCGGGAATTATTTCGGAGCAATCACAGATACTACTGTTAGATCATTTATTGACTTTCACCGATTGATAGCGGGCGAAGGGTTGATTTCTGAGGGTTGTGCCTGTGGAAACATTTGTTCAGGATGTTGAAAGCTACAACATACTAAAATTTCAGACAATTCCGCCGAAACCCAATTTCCATAAGATTATGGCGGGGTCCTTTCACCCTCAAGGTGGTTTTTGAAAATTTTTAATAAATGGTAAATACACCAGAGAGGGTGTGAGAGAGTGAGAGGGGGTGAAAGATGATGAAAAAGTATGAGATAGAGCAAAAAAATTAAAAAATAAAGGGGTAGGGGAGGGGAGGAGGGGGGCATGGTGAAAAAGGGTGATGAGGGATGAGGAGGGTGAATGGAAGTTGGGGGAGGTGTGAGTGAAAGGTCTCTCCGAGACTGGCCCCGATTTGGCGGACTGCCAATTCGGATTCCGAGAGGGCCGCTCCACTGTGGACGCGATTAAACGCGTGCGAGCCCTCTCGGAGGAGGCCACCTCCCAGGGTGGGGTAGCTCTGGGGGTGTCTTTGGACATCTCCAACGCCTTCAACTCCCTGCCCTGGGAGTGTATAAGGGGGGCACTCCGACATCATAAAGTGCCCCCCTATCTGCAGTCCGTCATTGCGGATTATCTCGGAGAGAGGAGGATATACTATACTGGGCGGTATCGTACCCCACTCCACAAAGTTGTGGAGAGAGGAGTGCCACAGGGGTCGGTCCTCGGGCCGCTCCTGTGGAATTTGGGGTACAACTGGGTCCTGCGGGGATTCCTCCCCCGGGGCACGAATTTCGTCTGCTACGCAGACGACACCTTTATCGTGTCCCGCGGGGAGAATTGGGGAAATGCCGCGCGGCTAGCGTCGGTGGCGTCGACCCTGGTAGTGCGCAGGATAGGGATGCTGGGCTTGAAGGTGGCGGTGGAAAAGACTGAATGCGTCTGGTTTTTTAGACCAGGAAAGAGACCGCCACCGAACGCCCACATCTCTATCGAGGGAGTCCGCCTGAGGGTGGGGCGTACGATTAAGTACCTAGGCCTCACCCTCGACAGCCGTTGGTCATTCCGCGAACATTTCGCCCAGATGGTCCCCCGACTCAGGGGGGAGGTGAACAGTTTTGGCCGCCTCCTCCCAAACCTCGGGGGACCTCGAGACGGTTGCCGTCGCCTCTATGCGGCGGTGATCGCGTCTATCGCTCTTTACGGTGCCCCCGTATGGGATGAGGAGTTGGGGGCCAGCAGCAAGTCGCTGACCGCCATGCTGGCGGTCCAGCGCACGCTGGCCCTCAGATTGGCTAGGGGGTACCGCACCGTCGCATTAGAGGCGGCGCTGGTGTTGGCCGGACAAATTCCGTGGAACCTCCAGGCCGGAGTCCGTGCGAATTTGTACGAGTGGAGAGCACGGCTCCGCGCCGGAGGCATCCGGCCAACACCGAGGGCGATCAAGATCGCGGGTGACCAGCAAAGGCAGCGCGCAGTCGAGAGGTGGAGTATAGAGTTGCAAAGCTGCAACAGAGGGCTGCGCGCTGTCGGTGCGATCCGTCCAGTGTTACTGGAGTGGATGGATCGCACCCATGGCGGACTAACCTACAGGCTGGTGCAAATGCTCTCCGGTCACGGTTGTTTTGGAGAGTATTTGCACCACAAAGCCAAACGAGAGCGCACTACCAGGTGCCACCATTGCGAGGAGGACACGGACACAGCGCAGCACACGCTGGAGTCCTGCCCAGCGTGGGCAGATCAGCGCCGTGTCCTTGTGGAAGTATTGGAGGAAGAGAGGAGGAAAGCTCGGACGTTGTTAGTGGGAAATGGAGAAGGTGGAGCGTCGAATGCTGCTGGTGTGATTGCCGTGGGGGGAGACCTCTCGCTGCCGGCCATTGTAAAAACGATGGTCGAGAGCGAGAGGTCATGGGGCGCGATGACCTCCTTCTGCGAAGAAGTACTCTCGCAGAAGGAGGCGGCGGAAAGGGATCGGGAGCTCGACCCCGACGCCGATCCCTGCCGCCAAAAGAGGGGGGGGCGGAGGAGGCGACAATACGCTCGCCTCCTCTAGATCGCCAGCATGGTGCGATCCCCCCCTCCCCACACGAGACGCGGTCGACAGGTGCGGGGGCACCTGGCGGCCACCAAGCGTCTCGGAGTGGGAGGGCAACGTTGCCAGGTGGTCCGGCAACGGTGCCCTAGTCGGGGTCAGGGGGGCGACGGGAGGGAGACGCGCTAGCGCCAGCCTTTCCCCTCGCCCCTCCTTAGAGAAGGGTCCCTCCTTCTCCCTCGCCGACCTCCCTGTCCCTTTTTTTTCGGGAGGGGAGGAAGGGTGTGAGGAGGAGGGACACTGTGCGTGGGGGACACCGGTAGTATGCCGGTTGCGTTTCCCGGGGTCCCCCAACACGCACGAGGAGGGCCACCGCAGAGTTTTTAGCCGGTAAGAGTCCGGCATAACCCGTTCCCTCCCCCGGGGGACGGGTATCCATGAGGATTTCTCTGCGTCAAAAAAAAAAAAAAAAGGTGTGAGTGAAAGGTAAGAAAGAAGAGCAGTGTACATATGACTGCTGACAGAGAAGAAGAAAATTTTTCATGAACACATCAATTTTTGACCGTTTGTATGTCCAGAACGGCTTGACCGATTTTTTTTTTTTTTGGCTTAATTTACTCGTGGCGATGCCACCTTTCAGAATATGCTACATGCATTTCAAAATTTTTTATATTTTAATAGTTCTGTACCCCCAAAAAATCGATTCTAAACTTTCTGGATAAGAGACTTGTAGCGTCTCATTGAACATGGCCGGAGACGCTACCGCGTCTCCTGATACTATCTTTATATCTATACTATATCTATATATCTATATATTTATACTCTACTATATATTGCTATATCTACGTAATAATGATTTAACAGCATATATGCATTAATTTATTTATAATAAATAAATGTTTTGGTGCATATAATATCAAGAGACACGGTAGTGTCTTGTGCTAAGTCCGCGTAAGCAACAAGACGCTCCCGTGTCTCTTTCCGCGAATCGGACAGTTGAAAGCACTCAATATTTCTAGTTTTCATATATCCGCTTAACGGATTGAGTTCTAAGTAATCTCAATCGATAGAGCGGGGTCGAATTATATAATAAAAGTGTTTTTATTTTTGGGCTACATGCTCTATAAATCGAGTTATTACGACGCAAAGTCAAAATGTGAAAAATATCAATTAAGAAACGTCGTCGTCGTCGACCGCTCAGATTTTACTGTTGTGGCATTCGACATCAGATCGCGCTAGTGACGCTCTGGAAATGTTGGCAAGAGGGGGTTGGCAAGTTGGCGGTCAGAGACGAAAAAATGTGCTAAAGTGCTGGCAAGGGGAGCAGCGGTGAGGGGTGAAGAAATGTGTTATACAGGACGTCGTTTTAAGGACATGTTTACTATAACGTAGTATGATCGATAATCGACAGTAAGTGACATCGATAATCGATCGACAGTAAGTGACGTTGATAAACGTAAGCTAGGTTATTAGCGGCGACGAGACATTATTATTGTATTTGCACATGCAATAACACAGATTTTCTTTTGCTCTCGTTATCACGCATTCACTCTCTCTCTTTCACTCATTACTTATTCTCTAATCTTTCATTTATCAGACCGATTAGTTAAAAAATTTCGAGTAAAGTATATATAATATACACATGTATTTTTTCTACTTATACTTTATTCTATTTCTTATACTTATACTTTTTTCTATTTTATACACTATAAAAGTACAAATATAAATGTTCGCAATAAAAATATATGTGTTCTCAATAAAAATATGTTAAAAAAAATAAATAAATAAAGTTATTCAAGCGTATTTTCGTTAGACCTTGTAAATCACGTCCAGCTAAAATACAGTTTTACTTCTTAAAAGGATCTCGTTCACAAATGCGTTCACCGTGCACAAATATATGATAATGATTATAATAAAATATAATAAATAGTATATCGTAAATAAGTATGAATAAATAGTGTATTCAATAGAAAAAAGTATAAGTATAAAAAATAGAATAAAGTATAAGTATAAAAAATAGAATAAAGTATAAGTAGAAAAATTATATGTGTATATTATAAATACACATATACACATGTGTATATTATATATACACAAAAAATCGAACTGATGTACAAAAAAGAGTGATATCTCTAAAAAAATTACCTTTTTAAAAAAAGGTAAAGAAAAGGTGCTAAGTCCGCGTCAAAAAGTATCTTTGCAAAATAGTATAATATTATTAACTCTAAAAAACTACTAAAAAACCTATTTCCAAAAGAGTGTGATATTGATCTACACACATAAGTTATTTTAATCCAAACAAAATGGTTTATTTTAAACCATAAAAAAACTATAAGTTATTTAATTATACGTTCTACAAAAATAATGATATCAACAAAATTGTGCTAAGTAAAAATAAAAATTTAAAAAAATATTTTAAAAAAAGTTACAAAATAATAAAAAAATAGTTTTAATTTTTTTTAGTATATCCTACTAAAATACTGATATCGAGAAATAAAAATAAAAAAAAAACAAAAAACAAATAATGTAAAAATATAAAATTAAAAATTATTTACAAAAAAATAAAAATTAAAAATTAATGAAAAAATATAAAAATGTATATAAAAATTGAAAATTAATATAAAAATAAAAAATTTAATTAAAAGACTTAGCTCTTTTTTTTGGATTACTCAGGGGAAACTTTTTATAAGTACCCTGGGGACCCGGGGGAGTCCCCAGGGTTATGTGGGATTCTCCGGAGGGGAAAGAAGTTCCCCTCCGGCATACCCACTAAAACCCCTGAGGGTGACCTTCCTTGCCCATAAGAGGGGGAGCAGGGCATCGCCTGAGGCATTTCTTCCTGCTCCCCCTCGGGCGTGGCTGTGATCAGCCCCTATCCTGGGGGGGGGAACAAAACTCCCCCCCAAATTAATTACCGAACTCCGGGGAAGGTTGGGTCACCACAACCTTCCCCCGCCCTCCCCCAGTTGTAAGGAGGGGGGGCCGCCCCCAGGTGTTAGTGGGGCAAGAGGTGATTGGAGGCCCCCGCCCCCAATCACCTCTTTTTAAGGATTCCTTTCCTTTCTAAGTTCTTCGCGGACTTTTTGGGCTTCGGGTGGAGGTCCACGACAGAGGGAGGACCCTCCACCTCTAACAGTCCGTCCGCGAAGAACTTGTTCGCCTCGAGGCGACAATCGGGAGGCTTCGCATTTGCGGATGTTCCCGACTTGCCGGCCGCCGAGGCAGGATAACGTCGACTTAGGGGCGCCGTCACGTGGCAACGGAGCTCCCATCCTGGGTGCTCCGTTGCCAATTTGATGACGGCGCCCTTAATTAAGTCGACGCTTGTCGACCCTAGGGGGAGGACATGAGCGGAAAACCTAAACTCCGTATCCCTGTCCCCCCCCTTGTTTCTGCAAAGACCCCTAGACACTCGGGGGTCTTTACGCGCCACCTCGTCCTTCAGTAATTTCCACAGGTCGGAATCCGGTTGAAGTACTGCGCCCGTCCTTACGGCCGTCTCCAGATGCTCCCAAAGGACATAAGTCGATCGGTGGACGAGGGAGAAAGAGACAGGAGTACTCCCCGTCCCGTCCCCCCCCGCCACCGACGGCCCAGAGGGAGCCATCCTGGATCGGCCAGAAGTACCCGGCGGAGGGGGAGCGGCTCCCGTGAGGGACACCGCCCCCACCTCTTTTGCCTTGGCCTTCTTAGCTACCGGGGGGGTGGCGTCCGAAGAGGCCGCCGCCCCCACCTCCTTGTCGGTCACCCTCGGGAGGGTGACCGTGGGGAGGAGACAGGAGAGTTTTGGGTCTCCCGTCCCTCCCTCAACCTCTCTAATGGGGAGGGGGAGGGATTCCTCCCCCCTAATCTCACCCACCTCCATAGGAGGGAGAGGGAATTGCTCCCCCTCCCTCTTGTCAACCTCCATGGGGAAGGGAGGGGACTTCTCCCCTCTACCTCCACCCATCTCTATAAGAGGGAGGGAGGATTACTCCTCCCTCCCTATTTCCACCTCCATAGGGGTCCGAGGAGGCCCCTCTGAGGTGGATCCCCCAGAAGGAGGGTCCACCTCCATAATCCCCACCTGAGGAGGAGACACCCCGTCCAAAGACGGGGGCCCCTCCCCAGGTGCCGAAGGAGGGGGTAAAACCCCCCCTCCTTTGTTTCTCCTCCTCCTCCTCTTCTTCCCCCCCTTCCGGGGGGAAACCACAGGGCACGTGGGCCCACCGATGCGGTGGGACGCCACGCGCCCGGCCTCCTCACATAAGGGACAGTGCGCGGCCTTAGCCACGCACTGCCCCACCAAGTGTCCCTCCGCCCCGCAGCGGAGACAAACCCCGCTGCGGTCAATGGCGGAGGGACAAAACCTCCGAATGTGCCCCCTCCCCAGGCACTTGAAGCACCTGGGGGGGGGCACATCCGGGGAGGTCTGCGTGCCAATCGTCCTACTGGACGCAGGCCTCCCCCTCCTCTAACAACTGAGGCGCAGGACCCGGAACAAGTCCGAGGCCCTACGCCTCCCGTACCACTCGGGGAGGCAAGCCCCCCCGAGCACATACACCTCGTCCTAGGCTCCTCCTCCTCAAGGAGGAGGAGGAGCCCCACCAGGGCATCCCGGACTAAAGTCCGGAGTGCCACACCACTCCTCGCAGTCGCCCTATAGTGTGGGGCGTCTGCGGCGCACACCCCACACCGCCCGTCGTCTGATGACGACATGGGGGCGGGACACTACCCCCCCCCCCCCGCCGGCCCCTGGGGGTCCGAATCCCCTGGGGCGGTAAACTACTCTTTGTATTACTCATTGTACGTCCATAAAATTGTAATTTTTTTACGTGGTTGTCTTCCACGGGAGGTTACTTCGGAGACTCCACTCCTAGGTCGGTTGGGATAACCCCCCTCACGAGCCCGACCTGCCCGGGTTTTTTAACATGGTTTTCCTTCCATGTGTGCGCTCTTAGACCCCTGGAATTTCTCCCAGGGGAGCCCCTCCACCACGGCAAGGTGGCGCACAACGGAGGGGAAAAGACTTAGCTCTGCTACAAAATATGTTATTTTAAAAATTAGCAGCGCTAAGTCTTTTAATTAAATTTTTATTTTTATATTAATTTTCAATTTTTATATACATTTTTATATTTTTTCATTAATTTTTAATTTTTATTTTTTTGTAAATAATTTTTAATTTTATATTTTTACATTATTTGTTTTTTTTTTTTTTTTTAATTTTTATTTCTCGATATCAGTATTTTAGTAGGATATACTAAAAAAAATTAAAACTATTTTTTTATTATTTTGTAACTTTTTTTTAAATATTTTTTTAAATTTTTATTTTTACTTAGCACAATTTTGTTGATATCATTATTTTTGTAGAACGTATAATTAAATAACTTATAGTTTTTTTATGGTTTAAAATAAACCATTTTGTTTGGATTAAAATAACTTATGTGTGTAGATTAATATCACACTCTTTTGGAAATAGGTTTTTTAGTAGTTTTTTAGAGTTAATAATATTATACTATTTTGCAAAGATACTTTTTGACGCGGACTTAGCACCTTTTCTTTACCTTTTTTTAAAAAGGTAATTTTTTTAGTAAAACAATTACCTGATTAAAGCGGCGGTTTTTTCGACGCACTGGAAATTATTGCTGTCGGTGACTTTGAAATAGCAGCAACTCACACAGGACTTCAATCACACGCGGCCACGAACAACACACGTGTCGCGCGACATCGAGGGAGCGCAAGCCGCGAGCCGCGGAACGTCAGGACCGCGTGAAGCGGCGGGCGAAGAAAGCGCCCGAGGAAGGACGGCACGTTGTATCCTGCAGCGTCCGGAAATCCGACTCGACGGTATCACGAGGCGAAAAAATTTCACCATCGCCACCTGTTGTCGACAACGACCCTACTGGGAGGAGGTCGGAAGGGCAATTTGACAGCGGCGTAAGCCCGGGGTGCTTTCGCCTCCGGCACAGCATTGTACAAGTCGCGCGGCAGCGATAAGATGTGCCATAATAGGATTGGGCACACGATTACGCACCCCTGTCGCGCAGCCCTGGCAAAGCCGCAATCTATCGATTCTAGATCGCGAAATTGATACTCAACGATTAGTTGTGTCGTGATATCCAAGGTGTTAGTTACGTGTCAAGAGTTGCAATAATTAGTGAAAGTTTGGACCATTTTCCTTTGGTAAATATTAAGCAAAAGTTATTTTTAGACTTATTTAATCTGCTCCAAGTATTTAAAAAAAAGTTGTTCACTTGACTAAATGTGTTCAACTGATTAATATTTTTTTTATTGAAATATTTAAGTATTTAAATCAATTATATCATGTTAGATTTATTATGCCATATTTAATTTTCAATATTTAAATTATTTAAGTATTAAATAATAATCAGTTGAACGTATTTAGTTAAGAATAAACAACTGTTTTTCTCACAAGTAACACTACCCAAGTGTGACACGCCGATTTGGCTGCAAGTTGGCACATTTTTAGAACTCGGAAAAATAATCGATACGTATTTTTTTTTATCGGCAAAGAAGAAGGTTTAAGGGTTGAAACTACCCCCTGTATTGCTCAAATACCCGTAAAATGCATAATAATATGCACGCGCATATGAAGTAAAACTAACTTCCATAGAACTTGGTATCTTGGGGTTTTTTGGGTCGCTGATTTCAAATCTGAGGTCATATTTACAAAATTCAAAATGGCGGATCCAAAATGGCGGAACAAATTTTACAAAACTTTTTGGTTTTTCGATGAAACTTGGTATGTAAACGGATTTTTGGGTGGCAGGTAAATTTTTGAATCTCAGGTAAAATTTTTCAAAATTCAAAATGGAGGATTCAAAATGGCGGACTAAATTTCATGAAAGTTGTTGTTTATTTCATAAAATACAGTATCTAGGGATCTTTAGGCTCTCTGATTTCGAATTTGAAGTTAAATTTTAAAAAGCAGAATGTAGATACTCCAAATTGACCCTCAAAATGTCTGAATATCTTTCGGATTATCATAAAAATTTGTCTAAAATTTTTTTGGCAGTTTGAGTTGGGCAGATGAAATATGATACAGAGGAATGATCGTGGTGAAGGATGCGAATCTGCGTAGTTTCATCGGGAACTAAATGTAATATGTCTGGACTGAATTGACAAAATTCATTGTGAAGAGGACAGATGTCATTAACTTTAACAATTTGAGATGACAACAAGTAATTATCAAATAATTATTTTTACTTCCGTAATTAGCTGGTGAATTACTTATATCTTCTTCACGGCCCCAGAGTGCACCACGTGGAGGTTTACGGTAAGATTTTGCTCTCCTTCATTTTTTTTATTTTTTTTTGTTTTTAATTTTTTTTAAGTTTTTTTATATATTTTTTTTGTTTTTTTTTCATACAATATTGAATATGGTTGTATAACGGTAATTTGAAGTAGATAATTGAAATAATAAATGAAGTACAAACGAGGTCTTTATTCGGCGTAATGCTTGCAATAGTGATAATTTTCAAAAAAATATGAAAAACACAACGATTTTGTACACATTTTATTATCGCCGGTGTTTTGCAAATATCACACTCTGGTGCACAGTTATGGAAGCAGTATTCTACTGGGTTTTCAAATTCAGCAGGTCTTTCTACAAGATAACCACTTTTGTACCACGAATACTTGATTAGATTTTCAAATCGAG
Organism: Crematogaster levior; assembly: GCA_901521435.1. NCBI lineage: Eukaryota > Metazoa > Arthropoda > Insecta > Hymenoptera > Formicidae > Crematogaster > Crematogaster levior. The sequence goes on from CABEGB010001126.1 coordinate 93,146, forward strand.
GAGAAGAAAACTGATTATGGATTTGCGATTGGAGCTGCAGAATGCTGTTTCTTTGGTGTAAATCGACATCGTAATTATGAAGAATAACTTTATCGGAGAAATGTCGAATAAAATTTTTCCATGGTCTGAAAAAAAACACATCCAATGGTTGGATCATACCTGTCGTACCAGCGGGAATGGTTAAAATTTCGCAATCTTTATCTCTCTGTTCAACTCCATCGAAGATAGCAGAATTCTGTCCGCTCCAAGAATCAAGTAAGAGTGCCGATTTTTGGTTTATTTGTGGCAGAAAAGCATCTTCGAACCAGGTTTTGGTAAGCTCTGATGTCATCTTACCTGAGTTTGATGCTAATGTGAGGATGTTGTCCGCTTTAAATATCTTTTTCTGAACTATGGGGCCGAATTGACCCCCTTTTTCTTGTAATACAATCAAAAGAGGAGACAGTAAAACACCGTTTGCTGAAATTACCGGTTGAATGGTGTAACTGTGGGTCATAGCATGCAAAGACTGTGTCAGTTTTTCAACTTTTTGTTCACCTTTGAATGCTAGTGTACGACCGGTGTGCATTTCCAAATTAAATCCTGATTGATCAGAGTTGAATACATTGACTTCTCCAACATCAGTTAGAATACATTTTACTTTTTTCACGAATTCATTGGCTTGCACTTGTAACTTATCTTTTTCAGTTACTGATTTTTTGATAACAAATTTATTTACTTTTCTAGAAACAATTCCGTGTGCTTTCTTAAAATTATGAAGCCATTTTACCGAAGCTGTAAATAAATTTGTTGGCAGAGAAACTTTCTCTCTAGCTTCCAAGGCCCACCGCCGAATATCCAAATCATGTACAGACAGACGTTTATCGAGAGCTTCCTGAAAATGATCCAGTACGTATTTAGAAAGGGTATTTAATTTTTCTATCCGAGTACCCTTCTGGGCGATCTGTTCTTCCCAACGATACAATTGTGTCTGTGTTTCAAGCGCTTAAATCGCGCTCTAACTGACTCAAATTTCAATGTATTCTTTCCGGATTTCCAGAAGTTAACGGCGTTTTTCTTGTACTCCATTGTAATATCTTTATCTTCTGAAAAACCTAATCCGTCCAATTTCCTCTTTTTCCCAATTGTACACTCTTCGTACGCCTCATCTTCGTCGATTGGAAGTGAAGGTGATAAACAGTTTTGATCATCATATTGCAGATTCTCATAGACTTCTACAAACAGAGAATCGTTGATAGCATCCTTTATTAGAGTCTCCACTTGCAAACTAAAGATTTTTTCATTTTCGGATACAGCCGACTCAATATCATATTGTGGCTGGTCGAAAGCATTGTTTAAAAGCTTTATGATATTCTTAGGATTCATATTCATATTCAGGAAGTCCTTGGTTCGAAATAAAAGTTAGCAATTCCCAATCAGATTTGGTACGTAATCAATTAAATTAGTAGGTCACATTTTAAAATACATGATTAAAATTTGACACAAATTGGAAAATTATTTTCGAAAAGCAAAAAAAAATGAAAAATAGCGGAACCCTCCACCTTACCGGAACTGCGTGACAGTATCGATCCTATAATATATTTATACAATAACGTTTTTTTATGCCATGACATTAACATTAAATATCAAAAATAATTGAAAATGTTTGAAAAAGATCGAAAATAATCGATGAAGAAAAATTAATTTCGAAAGGTAAGAAAAATGAAAAATAGCGAAGCCCTCCGCCTCACCGGAAATTCGTGAGAGTATCGATACTCCTAATGTTATATTAGCGCAGATTTCTTGCGCTGCACACTGTTCAAGTACTGCCGCGATATTCATGCAGTACCGATCTGAACTATGTTAACCCATTAACGCCCAAAACGTGAAGAATTTTATCTTGACTTAGGAACGAATTTAAACTTATAAAATGCTGTGAATTTTTAACGAAAATAGTGTTTCCTTGTGTTTTCGGGGTCGCTCTTGAAGATGGCGTGGTCAGAATTAGATTTGTGGCGTTTCGTCGTTTTGTCGTCTCGTCGCTCAAGCGGAAATTAACTTTACCGACACTACACTTTTATACTTTGAACTTTGCTTTTATATCTTTTCACTTTTTAACATTAGAAGTATCAATACTCTCACGAATTTCCGGTGAGGCGGAGGGCTTCGCTATTTTTCATTTTTCTTACCTTTCGAAATTAATTTTTCTTCATCGATTATTTTCGATCTTTTTCGAACATTTTCGATTATTTTTGATATTTAATGTTAATGTCATGGCATAAAAAAACGTTATTGTATAAATATATTATAGGATCGATACTGTCACGCAGTTCCGGTAAGGTGGAGGGTTCCGCTATTTTTCATTTTTTTTTGCTTTTCGAAAATAATTTTCCAATTTGTGTCAAATTTTAATCATGTATTTTAAAATGTGACCTACTAATTTAATTGATTACGTACCAAATCTGATTGGGAATTGCTAACTTTTATTTCGAACCAAGGACTTCCTGAATATGAATATGAATCCTAAGAATATCATAAAGCTTTTAAACAATGCTTTCGACCAGCCACAATATGATATTGAGTCGGCTGTATCCGAAAATGAAAAAATCTTTAGTTTGCAAGTGGAGACTCTAATAAAGGATGCTATCAACGATTCTCTGTTTGTAGAAGTCTATGAGAATCTGCAATATGATGATCAAAACTGTTTATCACCTTCACTTCCAATCGACGAAGATGAGGCGTACGAAGATGAAGAGTGTACAATTGGGAAAAAGAGGAAATTGGACGGATTAGGTTTTTCAGAAGATAAAGATATTACAATGGAGTACAAGAAAAACGCCGTTAACTTCTGGAAATCCGGAAAGAATACATTGAAATTTGAGTCAGTTAGAGCGCGATTTAAGCGCTTGAAACACAGACAACAATTGTATCGTTGGGAAGAACAGATCTCCCAGAAGGGTACTCGGATAGAAAAATTAAATACCCTTTCTAAATACGTACTGGATCATTTTCAGGAAGCTCTCGATAAACGTCTGTCTGTACATGATTTGGATATTCGGCGGTGGGCCTTGGAAGCTAGAGAGAAAGTTTCTCTGCCAACAAATTTATTTACAGCTTCGGTAAAATGGCTTCATAATTTTAAGAAAGCACACGGAATTGTTTCTAGAAAAGTAAATAAATTTGTTATCAAAAAATCAGTAACTGAAAAAGATAAGTTACAAGTGCAAGCCAATGAATTCGTGAAAAAAGTAAAATGTATTCTAACTGATGTTGGAGAAGTCAATGTATTCAACTCTGATCAATCAGGATTTAATTTGGAAATGCACACCGGTCGTACACTAGCATTCAAAGGTGAACAAAAAGTTGAAAAACTGACACAGTCTTTGCATGCTATGACCCACAGTTACACCATTCAACCGGTAATTTCAGCAAACGGTGTTTTACTGTCTCCTCTTTTGATTGTATTACAAGAAAAAGGGGGTCAATTCGGCCCCATAGTTCAGAAAAAGATATTTAAAGCGGACAACATCCTCACATTAGCATCAAACTCAGGTAAGATGACATCAGAGCTTACCAAAACCTGGTTCAAAGATGCTTTTCTGCCACAAATAAACCAAAAATCGGCACTCTTACTTGATTCTTGGAGCGGACAGAATTCTGCTATCTTCGATGGAGTTGAACAGAGAGATAAAGATTGCAAAATTTTAACCATTCCCGCTGGTACGACAGGTATGATCCAACCATTGGATGTGTTTTTTTTCAGACCATGGAAAAATTTTATTCGACATTTCTCCGATAAAGTTATTCTTCATAATTACGATGTCGATTTACACCAAAGAAACAGCATTCTGCAGCTCCAATCGCAAATCCATAATCAGTTTTCTTCTCCTCGATTTGAAAATCTAATCAAGTATTCGTGGTACAAAAGTGGTTATCTTGTAGAAAGACCTGCTGAATTTGAAAACCCAGTAGAATACTGCTTCCATAACTGTGCACCAGAGTGTGATATTTGCAAAACACCAGCGATAATAAAATGTGCTTGGTGTACAAAATCGTTGTGCTTGTTCGCGAGCGAACGAAGGGCTCCGCCAAGCCCTCATCACGCTGCATTGCATCACCTGTGTTGCATGGCCTGTGCGACACAGGGGGTGTAATGCAGCAATGCTATACGTGGAGAGTAGCGGCAGTGATGTGTGTTCTATCGCACGCATTGCTGTCGTTGCTCTCCAGTCACGCTGTACGCGGGACTTACGTCCCGCTATCATTACATGTTTGTACTTAGCCGCGCTCACGCGGAGCGCGCTAAAGTAGAGAGACGGCGGCGCTGCCGTCTCTCCAAGCATTCAAAAAGCCTTGTCATCGTCCCTAATTATTTGTGTCAAATCATATTTATATAAAACTATTCATATAGAGTTTTCCGGGCTTTTCTGGAGTGTTCCTTTTATGTCGTCATTTCCTTCAAGAGGAAGTGACGACAGGAAGGAGGATTCCAGAAAAGCCCGGTATAAAAGCAAATGCGAGGTGGGGACGAGGGCCAGTCTACTTTGACCCGCTCAGGTACGACCCGCATTTCGATAGCTTTAAAAACGCACATAGTGATTCGCACGCAACATCTCAGATAATTGCCTTTTATCTGGGTTCGGCGGTTTTCGTGACAGCAAAGTCGCACGCTTTGCTGCGTTCAATACACGCGTAGCTTAGGAGTCGCTTACTCCACGCGTTCGCGAACTCCGCGCTGATACACGCCTCGAGCGCTCTCCTTCGGTTGTCGCGTTCCTCGCGGACTCGCACTGTCCGCGCTGTGCGCCGCGCCCTGAAAGTGTGTGAGAGTGTGTGTAAAAAGAACCTTGTACATATTACTTTTAATAACTTTGACTGTGTTAAATATACTCTTTTTATTCAGTGTTCAAAACTTGCGTGTAATTCTTTTGTGTGTGCGTGTTCGTATTTTTCCGTCGTTCCTCCTCACGGCTCCATTCCGTACCGAACATTTTGGTCCTTCGAGCCGGATTCCGTCCTGGGACTCGGCACTGCGAGAAGTTCGTGTGCGGTGAGATCAATCAAGACCTGTAATAGACAATGGAGCCATTACTGGTTGCTCAACAGGAGATTTTCGGGCGTATAGCACGTACGCTCGAAAATCTCAAGAAAGCGGGCGCAGCCAAGATCAGCGGGCCGCTGATTGCAACCACGCTCAAGCTGCTAGACGGCAGATGGGCGAAGTTTGAGGAGCAGCACGAGCGGATGCGCAGCTTGCACTGGGCCGAGATGAAGGCCCACGAATACTATGTGCAGGACTTTTACGGGAAGGTGGAACTCGTCTACACCCAACAGCGAGCCGCGCTGTTGGAGCTCGAGGGCTCCAAGGCCTCGCGCCCCGAGGACGAGCAGAAAACGGAGCAGCCCGCTCCTCCCCGCACCACCTTGCCCCGCATCCAGCTGCCAAGCTTTTCAGGCAAGTATGAGGACTGGCCGTCCTTCCGAGACCTCTTCCGGTCGTTGATCGTCAACGACCCGGTAATCTCAGACGTCACCAGGTTGCATTACCTAAAGACGAGCCTGAAAGGGGAGGCGGAATTGTTAGTTCGAAGCATGCCGACCACTGAAACCAACTTCGGGCGCGCATGGGAGGCGCTAGTGGATTTTTATGAGAACACTCGCCTGTTAGTGCGGTCGTATTATGCGGCGTATACGGCGTTCCCGAAAATCAAGACGGAATCGTCAACGGAACTGCGCAAGCTCTTCCATGCGATGTCCAGCACGGTCGGCTCGCTGGAGAGCATCGGGCGACCCATCTCGAGCAGTGAGGATTTGTTCGTTTTCCTCACTGTCGAGATGCTCGATCCCCGCTCGCGGCGCGAGTGGGAGAACGCCGTCGGAGGCACTACAGATCCGCCGACGTATGCCGAGCTGCGGTAATTTTTGGAGAAAAGATTGCATACCTTGGACGCAATGCAGCCTGCGAAGATGGAGGTGTCCAAGTCGGCACGCACTCACCACGCGAAGAAAGAGGCTGCTGCTACCGAACAGAAGAAGAGGAGCCGAGAACGATGCTCCTTGTGCCACAAGGATCATTTCCTCATGGTGTGCGACGTCTTCCGGGGAAAGGCGGCAATGGAGCGGCGCCGCTTCGTGGAGGAGACCCGCCTTTGCAGCAACTGCTTAGGAAAACACAAGGTCGGTGAGTGCCAGTCGAAAAGAAATTGTTCAGTGTGCGAGGGCAGACACCACTCGGTGCTGCACGACGCCTACTCACCCTCAGTGAGCGTCACCGGATCTGGTGAGACCAGGACGTCTCACATCGCGCGGCACGAGGTGGGGGCGCGCGTTGCGGTCCTTCTGGCCACCGCACGGATTGCCGTGCGCGATCAGCATGGCGGACTGCACTCCGCCAGGGCGCTGATCGACCAGGGCTCCGAGGTGTCGATAGTGACGGAGGCCCTGGTCCAACGACTGCGACTCCCTCGCACCCGTACTCCCGTGACCGTCTTCGGCGTGGGCGGGCAGCAAACGGGCGTAGCGCGCGGGCAGGTGCGGCTGAACATTTGCTCGCGACGACAAGACTGTCCGATCACCGTGTCCGCGCTGGTACTCCCGCGGTTGACAGTGTACGCAGGCATCGATAGCCTGGCCGTCCGGGAGTGGCCTCATCTCCGAGGAGTGGAATTGGCGGATCCAGACTTTGCGGCGGCGGATCGCATTGACGTGTTGCTCGGCGCCGACGTCTACGCTGCCATCCTCGGCCCCGGTGTCCGTCGCGGGGGGCCTCGCGAGCCGGTCGCGCAACAGACTGGTCTCGGGTGGATAATTTCCGGGGCGGTGGACGCGGTCGCCACCCATTCCTTTGCCGCGCAGCATTTGTGTTCGGCCGACGACGCTCTCAACTCCCTGGCCCAGCGCTTCTGGGCTCAGGAGGAGGTGGGGGGTCCGTGCGGAGCATTGACTGAAAGTGAGAAAGAATGTGAGCTTCTGTTCACTCGAACACATTCGCGTGGACTTGACGGGCGGTATACGGTGCGGCTTCCCACAACGATGCTCTTCCCCGACTTATCGGGTACACGCGCGCTTGCCGCTCGGATGCTCACGCGAGTGACACGCGGGTTCGCGAGAAACCCGCGCATGGCGGAACTATACCGAGAATTCTTGTCCGAGTACGAGCGGCTCGGACACATGTCGCGGGGCGGAACGGAATCCGAGATCACGGGAAGAGTGTGCTACCTACCCCATCACGGCGTCCTCAAGGAGGCAAGCTCCACGACGAAGCTGCGGGTCGTTTTCAACGGTTCGGCGACCGTTCCGGGCGGCGCGTCATTAAACCGGGGGCTCCTCGTCGGCCTGAACTTGCTGCCGCCTCTCGCCGACGTCCTCTTGCGCTGGCGTTGACACCGGTACGTGGTCGCGGCGGATGTTGAGAAAATGTACCGCCAGATCCTGGTGCATCCGGACGATCGCGATCTGCAAAGAATCATATGGAACGATGAGTCGGGCGCGGTGCGCGAGTTTCGATTAAATACAGTCACGTACGGACTGGCGTGCGCTCCATACCTCGCAATCCGGACGCTTCGGCAGCTCGCCGATGATGAGGGCGACAAATATCCGCTGGGGGCCGCCGCGTTAAAACGGGACGTCTATGTAGACGACGTCCTGTCCGGTGCAGCAACGAAACATGAAACCCGGTGCCTGCTGCAGGAGCTGAGGGAGCTCTGCAAGGCGGGCGGCTTCCCGCTGCGTAAGTGGGCGGCAAACGACGTTAGCCTCCTTTGCGAACTCCCAGCGGAAGACTTATCACGCCCCGGTGTGCGATCGTGGCTGCCGCACGACAGCCACTCGGCACTGGGCCTGTTGTGGCACCCGAACGAGGACGTCTTCTCCTTCAGCGCAAAACTCGAGGTGCCCACTCGGTTGACGAAGCGAACCGTGCTGTCGCAGGCGGCACGGCTGTTTGACCCGCTGGGGTGGCTCGCGCCGGTGGTAGTCCGCGCAAAAATCTTATTCCAGGGCACCTGGCTGCGGGGACCGGGCTGGGATTCTCCCCTCGCCTCCGCCGATGCAGCCCTCTGGACGGCGTACCTTAAGTCACTGCCTGGACTGTCAGAGATCCGGGTTCCAAGGTGGCTGCACTGCTCACCGACTGACGAGGCCATGGAGGTTCACGGCTTCGCAGACGCCTCAGAGCGGGCGTATGCGGCGGTGATATTCCTGCGGACAAAAGGAAGGGGGGTGAAACATTGGACAACGCGGCTGGTGATGGCGAAGACAAGGGTGGCACCCTTGAAACAGATATCCCTACCTCGAATGGAGTTGTGCGCGGCGACACTCCTCGTCAGGTTGGTGGTGCACCTCAGAACGGTGCTCGGCGTCGAGGGTCAACCGACCCATCTCTGGACCGATTCCACCGTGGCCTTGGGTTGGATCCGGGGTCACCCATCACGGTGGAAAACGTTTGTGGCCAACCGGGTGTCGGAGATTCAATCCACACTTCCGACGGCACTTTGGCACCACGTGGCGAGCGAAGACAATCCCGCCGATTGCGCTTCACGGGGCATACCGCCGGACGAGCTTGCGCATCACCCACTATGGTGGCACGGCCCTCCGTGGCTGGCACGAGAATCCACTCCTCCGGAGGCTACCGACAGTGTCGGCGCGATGGCGGACGCCGACCTTCCTGAGGCACGCAGCCAGACGTGCATGAACGCGGTGCCGCGGGACGATGAACCGGATCTACTTCTGCGCTATTCGACGCTGGCTCGCTTGCTGCGGGTCACTGCCTGGTGCCGGCGCTGGCTGCCGAGTGCGGCCCGCTCCCCGACGCCCCCCGACGCGGACGAGCTGGACCGGGGCCTGATGACTTGGGTGAGGCGGGTGCAAACTGCGAGCTACGAGGAGGACATCACCCGGATTAGACGAGGCGAGCCACTCTCGCGGCGGAGTGAGTTGCAAAAACTTACCCCGTTCATCGACGACCAGGGGATGCTGCGCGTAGGCGGCAGGCTGAAGCACTCACTGCTGTCCTTCAATGAGAAACACCCGCTCATCCTACCAAAAAACTCCTCTCTCACTAGGCTCCTCGTCGACTCCTGTCACGCGAGGGTCCTCCACGGAGGAGTGCAGCAGACACTGGGGCTGCTGCGACAGCGATTTTGGCTACCGGGCGGACGGAGCGTCGTCAAGGGCCGCATTCATCGTTGCCTGCGGTGCACACGATGGCGGGCGGCGACGCCGCAGCAGCTCATGGGGTCTCTGCCGGAGAACCGAGTGACGCCGTCCAGGCCGTTCCAGCACACTGGCGTGGACTATGCGGGGCCGATAATGCTGCGAACTAGCAAGGGGCGAGGCCACAAGGCGCACAAAGGCTTCATCGCAATTTTCGTCTGCCTGTGCACGCGGGCGGTCCATGTGGACGTGGTGTCGGACTACACTGCCGAGGCGTTCCTGGCCACTCTTCGCCGCTTCGTCGCCCGCCGCGGGCTGCCGCAGGTTATGGTGAGTGACTGCGGGACGAATTTTGTAGGTGCGGAAGCCGAGCTGCGGGCCCTGTTCACGGCCAGCAACCTGGAAGCCCAGCGCATTGGCCGGGCGCTCGCCGCAGAGCGCATTGCGTGGCGGTTTAACCCACCGGCCGCACCACACTTCGGCGGTCTGTGGGAAGCGGCGGTAAAAGCAGTGAAGCACCACTTGCGACGGGTGCTGGGCGACAATACCCTCACTTACGAGGAGATGGCGACCTTCCTCGCTCAGGTAGAGGCGTGCCTGAATTCGCGACCGATCGCCCCTCTCTCCGACGATCCCGACGACCTCGCGGCACTAACTCCCGGCCACTTCTTGGTCGGCACGTCTTTGCTGACTGTGCCAGAGCCGACGCTCGCGGACGTCGCTACGAACCGTCTCACGCGCTGGCAACACGTGCAACAAATGAGGGACCACTTCTGGCGGCGGTGGTCCCAGGAATGTATTCACCGCTTGGCCGAGCGACCCAAGTGGCGAACGGCCACCTCGAATCCACGTATCAGCCAGTTGTGTCTCGTGCGGAGCGAAATAACATCACCGGCACGGTGGCCACTGGCACGCATCACGGCTCTATATCCGGGTGACGATGGTCAGGTGCGCGTGGTCGGCGTCCGGACGGCCACCTCGAGTTTCACGCGGCCACTCGCAAAAATAGTCTTTCTGCCAGTCGAGTCGGACACTGGTACCGGCGACGCACGAGACACGGCTGGCCATTAAGTCACACCGTGCGCACCTTCTCTGTGACAAAATTCACTTTGCACTTTATTCATCTTGCACCGCATTGTACATTCACATTCGTCATATTGTCGCATTTCATACCTCATTTCAGTTCACTCGCGGACTTTCGCGTACGCGGACTTATTCGCGGCGGCACCACGCTACGTGCCATCGAACGCGATCCGTCGCTACTACGACGCAACTTCAATCAGCTGATCACGCGAACCGGCACGCAGCGAACACGTGCGTCGCGAATTACGTGCACCCCGCAGGTGCTACTACTTGCGCCGAGCGCGAGTCGCCGCTCGCGACACCACGCCGCGGCTCGCGCGGCACTTAGCCGCGAACGTCACGCGCGTCGCGCGCTCGCCGCGCGCGATGCAAACCGCTAATCTGCTTCGTCCGGTAAACTTACCGGAGGCGGGCGGAATGTTCGCGAGCGAACGAAGGGCTCCGCCAAGCCCTCATCACGCTGCATTGCATCACCTGTGTTGCATGGCCTGTGCGACACAGGGGGTGTAATGCAGCAATGCTATACGTGGAGAGTAGCGGCAGTGATGTGTGTTCTATCGCACGCATTGCTGTCGTTGCTCTCCAGTCACGCTGTACGCGGGACTTACGTCCCGCTATCATTACATGTTTGTACTTAGCCGCGCTCACGCGGAGCGCGCTAAAGTAGAGAGACGGCGGCGCTGCCGTCTCTCCAAGCATTCAAAAAGCCTTGTCATCGTCCCTAATTATTTGTGTCAAATCATATTTATATAAAACTATTCATATAGAGTTTTCCGGGCTTTTCTGGAGTGTTCCTTTTATGTCGTCATTTCCTTCAAGAGGAAGTGACGACAGGAAGGAGGATTCCAGAAAAGCCCGGTATAAAAGCAAATGCGAGGTGGGGACGAGGGCCAGTCTACTTTGACCCGCTCAGGTACGACCCGCATTTCGATAGCTTTAAAAACGCACATAGTGATTCGCACGCAACATCTCAGATAATTGCCTTTTATCTGGGTTCGGCGGTTTTCGTGACAGCAAAGTCGCACGCTTTGCTGCGTTCAATACACGCGTAGCTTAGGAGTCGCTTACTCCACGCGTTCGCGAACTCCGCGCTGATACACGCCTCGAGCGCTCTCCTTCGGTTGTCGCGTTCCTCGCGGACTCGCACTGTCCGCGCTGTGCGCCGCGCCCTGAAAGTGTGTGAGAGTGTGTGTAAAAAGAACCTTGTACATATTACTTTTAATAACTTTGACTGTGTTAAATATACTCTTTTTATTCAGTGTTCAAAACTTGCGTGTAATTCTTTTGTGTGTGCGTGTTCGTATTTTTCCGTCGTTCCTCCTCACGGCTCCATTCCGTACCGAACATGCTTTTCACATTTTTTTGAAAATTATCACTATTGCAAGCATTACGCCGAATAAAGACCTCGTTTGTACTTCATTTATTATTTCAATTATCTACTTCAAATTACCGTTATACAACCATATTCAATATTGTATGAAAAAAAAAGAAATAAAAAAAAACAAAAAAATATATAAAAAACTTAAAAAAAATTAAAAACAAAAAAAAATAAAAAAAATGAAGGAGAGCAAAATCTTACCGTAAACCTCCACGTGGTGCACTCTGGGGCCGTGAAGAAGATATAAGTAATTCACCAGCTAATTACGGAAGTAAAAATAATTATTTGATAATTACTTGTTGTCATCTCAAATTGTTAAAGTTAATGACATCTGTCCTCTTCACAATGAATTTTGTCAATTCAGTCCAGACATATTACATTTAGTTCCCGATGAAACTACGCAGATTCGCATCCTTCACCACGATCATTCCTCTGTATCATATTTCATCTGCCCAACTCAAACTGCCAAAAAAATTTTAGACAAATTTTTATGATAATCCGAAAGATATTCAGACATTTTGAGGGTCAATTTGGAGTATCTACATTCTGCTTTTTAAAATTTAACTTCAAATTCGAAATCAGAGAGCCTAAAGATCCCTAGATACTGTATTTTATGAAATAAACAACAACTTTCATGAAATTTAGTCCGCCATTTTGAATCCTCCATTTTGAATTTTGAAAAATTTTACCTGAGATTCAAAAATTTACCTGCCACCCAAAAATCCGTTTACATACCAAGTTTCATCGAAAAACCAAAAAGTTTTGTAAAATTTGTTCCGCCATTTTGGATCCGCCATTTTGAATTTTGTAAATATGACCTCAGATTTGAAATCAGCGACCCAAAAAACCCCAAGATACCAAGTTCTATGGAAGTTAGTTTTACTTCATATGCGCGTGCATATTATTATGCATTTTACGGGTATTTGAGCAATACAGGGGGTAGTTTCAACCCTTAAACCTTCTTCTTTGCCGATAAAAAAAAATACGTATCGATTATTTTTCCGAGTTCTAAAAATGTGCCAACTTGCAGCCAAATCGGCGTGTCACACTTGGGTAGTGTTACTTGTCAGTGTACCGCGAAGCGATTCAATAATTGTAAACACGTCTCGAGTGTGTAGGATAATTGCCATACAGCGAAAGTTGAGATATATCGAACCCGCGTGTGTGAGAATCATGAGTTATATCAAAATTGTATGCGTATAATCCGACCCATCAAATATCTCGCGATTCGTGTACATTTCGTTCATTGCGTGAATTGTTTTCGCAATTGCTGTCACGTTTAATCTTATGTTTGTCGTTTTGTGCGAATGCAATTTTGTGCGTGTACTGAACGCAGTAGGAAAGTAGTTGGAAGATATTAACAACCCGCGTACTCGATTCATTAATCACATTAAATTTATTAATCATTAAAGATAATTTATCATTAACGATAATTCATCGAAATTTCGTTCCGTTGAAATAGAATATTTATTGCGCCACTAAGGCAAGTGAGAGCACATCGCGATTATCTTTTCGTGAGCGAGAATTGTCGATTCTTGTGTATATTAACATTGTCGTCACCGAATTCTGCGTACCTTAATTACGCATCCGGGAAATGCCCCAAAACCATGACACGATCCGCGAAGCCGCAATCGATACATATTAATCGCGAAATAATAATATACTTTATTTATATAAAATTTTAGAATAACGGGATACTCCAAATTCCAGACGGAATTATCTCGTCGGAATTATCATGACAGACAAAGATGTAAGTAGCCTTGTTCCTTATTATATAATATTATTATGTTATTATATTATATAATATAATAAAACTGTAATATTCTTTATTTATATTTAATTTCAGATAATAATGGGTGAAGCCGACCCCATCGCCACCGGCCCTGTCGTCGTCAACCCCGTTGCCGCCGGCCCCGTCGTCGCCAACCTCGTTGCCGCCAACCCCGTTACCGCCGGCCCCGTTACTGCCGGCCCCGTCGCCGCCGGCCCCGTCGCTACCGGCCCCGTCGCTGCCAATTCCGCCACCGCCGGCTTCGTCCCCGCCAACCCTGTCGCTACCGGCCCCGTCGCCGCCAACTCCGAACGCAGAGGTCACATATTTTAATTATTTTTTGTTAATAACATTTTGTTTTCCGAATATACAATTTTATCAAATAGTGTAAGTGAAATCGTGCAAATGATACAAATAATTGAACTGTTAATTAATCGGCATCATTGTAATTGAAACTAACTTTATAAACAGAGGTCGATTGTGTTAGTTTTCTTGATTTAAAAAATGCTATATTTAAATTATTTAATAATTTTTTTTCGTTCAAATAAGTTTGATATCAAAAAAATTGAATATACATATGTTTCAGGAAATAAAATACATATATCATTGGATCAAAGAAATATTCAATCAAAACGTTATTTTTGAATTAAGTTTCTCATATAATGGTATTAAGAGCATTGTTGAACAAAAATATTGTTATTTATCAAAAGTTCATTTTGTTATTGCAATGAATATTGTAATTAACAAACTGATAAATTTACTTGAGCGAAAAAATAAAATTAAATGATTTAATAATACTTCTCAAATCAAGAAAACTAACACAATTGACCTTTGGCTAAAAAAATGTGTTTGTTTCAATAATAGAAAATGCGGATTATCTAATAGTTCAGTTATACGTATCAATTACACGATTTCAATATCAGATTAATATTTTTGCTATTAAATATCTAATCAGCGGAATTGATATATACCTAGATATACCTAAATGTACCTAAATAATATACCATACAAAATGTACCATATGTTATATCTAGTTATTAATAATTTGTTTTTTAATTACAGTTTATAGAGGGAGACGCGCTGGAGCCCGCGTACAAAATGACCGTTTTATGCGGTTCCTGATGAGGCTGTCCGCGGCCCAATATTATTGGGGCAGCGGGCCGAGAGACCGCAGACCACGAGGTGGAAGAAGAGAAGGCGGGAATTATAATAATAATAATAAAATAATAATAATAATAATAATAAATAATAATAATTATAAAAAATTTATAATTATAATAATTATTATAATAATAAAAATAAAATATAAATAATTAGAATATAATATTTCAAAAGTCTACGACCCATCTGTGTAATTTTCCTTCAATTGATGATCCTACGTAATGATTTATTATCGATAATTAACCGTGTTTATCTTCTTACACCTGGCTTGAGAAATCTATAATAGACATAATATATCATATATCTTTAAGATTGTTCTTATTATCTAATAACTGCATATGCTTACTATAAAAATATAATTAAACTCTTGATCACATGTTGCGTAATATCTATCAAAGTGATAAATAGTTTAAAAAATAGTAGATGTAATAAATAGTAAAAAATGTGCTTTAAATAGAATAGAATCTTTTTGCATATTTAAATAGAATAATTTATATGTATAATTAATTGAATTCTATTAATTTTCAATAAGAAATACTGATCTCTTAAATAATGTTAATAAATGAAAACACAGAACTTCTTGATTGTAGCGATGTATTACATATACTGAAGCTCATGTAGAACACAGAAGAGCTAGTAACGGAAGCCTGTCCAGCCGAGCTTATCGAAAGTTATTTATGTCGTGTTTGGCTACTACTTCTTTTATACGAGATTTTGCATGCGTTTATATTCGCACATTGAGAGCTGTCAAAAATTCGTCGAATATCCACGCATCATCCATAACACAACTGAACAATATAAACCGGTACAATATAAAAAAATGCATGTGTATGATTATTGCAAAATATGACGATTAGATTGTGATAAACAAAAAATTGCCATTGATATTGTACGAATTTACAATGAACAACTGATAAATCTGCACGCAGCAATCATAACTGTGTGTAAAATTTTTGCATATTTGTGACACTCATATATGGCATACACAATATTCTTATCACTTATCACTTATTTCTTTGATATTTTTATATTTTCCTACGCGTACTCAGCACATACATAAATTTGAATTAAGATTAAACGAGTGAACACGCGATAATATCTTCTCTTTCATTTTGAAATAAAATTGGAGTATAGAATACAAAAAAAGGTGCATTTGCAATAATCATGTGTTTGCCAAACACATGATTATTGCAAAATGATGTAATAACAGAAATCTTTTCTAAAACTTGAAAAGAATTCTTTCACATGATTTTCTAGCAAGTAAATTTAATATTGTCTGCTGTCAGCGGTACATATGACAGTTCATAATTGTCGATATACTTTCTTTCTTCGTATCATGATTTCGATTTACTGTGATGCAATTGTGATCGTATGAGCTCAATGAGAAATTTCAGCTTTGACTTATATTTTTCTCATGTATACAATCAAAGAACAACGTATTTATTTTATGCAATAATGCAATAGAATCAAATATTTTTTTAATTCAATGATATATTTTATTTCCTGAAATAAATATATGCAATTTTTTACATCAAACTGGAACGAAAAAAATATGTGCTACAATTAAATGATTTAATTACAGCACTTTTTAAATCAAGAAAAGTAACACAATCAAACTCTGTCTGCAAAGTGCATTTGTTTCAATTACAATGTGCGGATTAATCATTTACATAATTTCAATAATAGAATAAATTTTTGTTACTAAATATCTGTACCTGTGTCGTTAATTAAGGTTTCTTATTGAAGTTAATTTACTGTTCAATAAAAATTTTCCACCACTTATTAAAAATTTTCAAAAACCACCCTTCAGTGGTGAAATTTAATATCTCAAAAACGGTACACCGCAAAAATACAAGACCTGTGTTGTTAGTAAAGTTTCTTATGGAGTTAATTTACTGTTCAATAAAAATTTTCAAAAACCACCCCTTGAGGGTGAAATTTGATATCTCGAAAACGGTGCATTATAAAAATATGAGACATGTGCCGTTAATTAAGGTTTCTTATAGGGTCAATTTACCATTTATTAGAAATTTTCAAAAACCACCCCTTGGGCATGAAATTTAATGCTGGATTTTTACAGAAATTCAGCAGATCAGTCAACAGCGTGATCAACAGATTACATAATTTTCAGTTTAACAGAAAAAAATATTGCCAGCACAGACGCACGCGAGCAATCCAGCAGATAAAATAGCATCGTGTGCCGCTGGCTTAATATATTGTACACATATAACACGCGCAAAGATCCAAAGAAAAATACAATCATAATCTGTCACATGTGTCACGTTTAACCATGACAAGCTTTTATCGATTTGAAGTAACGTGCACAGCACAGAGCATCGAGATAACCAATCAGCATCGCGGAAAAGTGACAACAATACCTGCGAAAATCGATATAACATAAACTTTTTAAGAATGGATACTTACATTAGAACGAAAGATTAAACGATACATTCAATTAGCATAAATTTTATTATTATACATATTATTACAAACAAAATACACCACAGAGGTATTTATATTCATATATTTTACACGGAAAAATATATTTAAATTCAAATTACACATTTACAATTTTTTTAAAGGAATATATAATTTTATTAATTTATTCTTGACCATTAATTAAAATTTTAATTAATTTAAGTTTATTTTATTAAAATAATAATTAAAAATTTAGGTAGTTTAAATAAAATATTAATTTGTAGGATTAATATAAAAATTTAAATTATCTTAAATTATTATTATAAATATTATTTATTTTTAATAGTTTTAGTATTTATATTAATATTTTATTTAAGATTATATATTGAAGATTATGTCTATAATATTAATAATCATTAGACCTAATTTACTTAGAATTTTATTTGGATGAGATGGATTAGGATTAATTTCTTATCGTTTAGTATAGAGAGATCAAAAATTGAAAAAATATTTATTATCACTTTCAATTTTATTTATTAGATTTATTTAAAAACTTAGAAGTTTTTGAAGTTAAAGGACAATGTTATAAATTTTACTTAGTAAGTAAATTGAATATTTTATTAAATATCTACATTAGAACGAAAGATTAAGCGATAAATTCAATTAACATAAATTTTATTATTATATAAATTATTATACAAATGGAATATTTTACACTAGTGTATTTGAAAATTCTTAATAAATGGTAAATTAACTCCAGAAACCTTAATTAACGAAATAGACCCCGTATTTTTGCAATGCACCGTTTTTTGAGATATTAAATTTCACCCCTAAGAAGTGGTTTTTGAAAATTTCTAATAAATGGTAAATTGACCCCATAAGAAACCTTAATTAACGGCACATGTCTCATATTTTTACAATGCACCGTTTCCCAGATATTAAATTTTATCCCCAAGGGGTGGTTTTTGAAAATTTTTATTCAGCAGTAAATTAACCCCATAAGAAATGTTAATTAACGACACAGGTACCGTATTTTTTCAATGTACTGTTTTTGAGATATTAAATTTCACCCTCAAGGGGTGGTTTTTAAAAATTTTTAATAAATGGTAAATACACCAGAAAGGGTGTGAGAGAGTGAGAGGGGGTGAAAGATGATGAAAAAGTGTAAGAAAAGCGAAAAAAATGAAAAAATAGAGTGGGGGAGGGGGAGGGGAGGAGGAAGGGGGGCGTGGTGAGAAAGGGAAATGAGGGGAGGGGAGGGTGAGTGGAAGTTGGGGGAGGTGTGAGTGAAAGGTAAGAGAGAAGAGAAGTACATACATGACTGCGGACAGAGAAGAATTTTTCATGAAAAACATCACTTTTTGACCGTTTGTATATCCAGAACGGCTTGACCGATTTTTTTTTTTTGGCTTAACTTACTCGTGGCGATGCCACCTTTCAGAATATGCTACATGCATTTCAAAATTTTTTATATTTTAATAGTTCTGTATCCCAAAAAATCGATTCTAATCTTTCTGGATAAGAGACTAGTAGCGTCCAAAATTTTGAACATGGCCGGAGACGCTACCGCGTCTCCTGATATATCAATTTATTTACAAAATTATAATTTAACTATGATTTAAATTATAATTTAATAATGATTTTTGTATATTTTTTATATTTATTTTTCTATTTATAATTTACACATTTAATTTTGATAATTATTTTTTATTCATTTTAAAATACTTTATAATAATTACATATAAATATTTAAGGGACAATGTAATAATGTCACTTATTATTTTCAGCTCGTAAAAAAATATGTAATTTTCTCAATTCGTGGCAAACTAATGCGTACTGTACCTGTGGATTCTACATTCTCAATTACTCAATTACTGGAATGTTTACAATTGATCTTGAAATATCGAAAAGATGCCAAAGTACCACTGCAAAATTTCTATTTGGCATTCCAAATGATAACAAAAAACGCTTTAAATATTTACGAGCATGTGTTTTATTACGTAACTTTCCTGAAGATTGTGGTGCAAAATTACCTAGTTCTTTGAGAGGTACCCAACTGCGTAAACATATTGCTACGTGTTATATAACTTTGAATTTATCCGAAGATCAAGTCACTGATTTGGCAAATTTTATGGGACATGATAAAAATATACACAAAAGTCATTACCGGCAACCAATACCTGAATTAGAGATAATACGCATTACACTATTCTTAGAAGCAGCACAAGGAGGCATTGAAGAAGAAAATGAGAATTGTAATGATAATAGCGATGATAATGATCAAAATAATGAAAATTCTAATGATGAATTTGATGTCGAAAGTGAGAAAGAAAATATAAATAATACTTCTTTTGAAAATGATACATCACAGAATTTAACACATACAAGCGATTTCCTGCAATCATCAACACCTCAAATTATTTGTGCTAATATTACAAAATCAACAAATCCTTCAACTAATAAAGGTCCAAAGAAACATAAAAGTTCAAAAGTGGATTTTTTTTCTGAAGAAGAAGGCATGTCAGTAAAGGAGAATAAGAAACGACGTAGTAGTAAGTAGAATAATCTATACAGGGTGTCCCAGACCACCCGTCTCACCCGATTTTTTCGTAAACGCGACATTTTAAAGAAAAATTGAAGTTAAGTTAGAATTAGGAACTTTCCTACGGCCCCGTGATAAAGATCATAGAGTTTTGAAGTAAGCCTTTTTAGAGCCTAAGGTATATGTATTTTAGCGTGTTGTTTGATACAATGCATTCCTTATAAGTATAATAACGTTATGTTAAAAGTTAAACGCGTTTCGACTACACAGAGCCCTCTTCAGTAACGTGATAACGAAATATAATAAGTTAGATTTAAAAACGAGATATAATAAATAAAACTTGTTTGAGGCTGAGAGCATCCATATCCTGGTGACAGATTCCCATTGTCATTCGTGTTGGGAACAGTCATGGAGTTGGAAGAGTTGTTGCCTTTGGTTCCCTCGAATTGATCATGTTCGTGGATTGGTGGCACAATGAACACTCTGTTTTGAATTTTGAGAAGAGAGAAACAGGATCAGTATTATGATAGTCAGGTGAAATATCTTGTTAGATGTCGTAAAAAATTTTTGGTTGTGATATGTTTTGGTGTTAATTTTCCCATGAGGGTGAAATATGCTATTATGATGTTAAATACCTGCTCCTGCCTCTCTGATTCTCGTTGTAAGATCTGAATCGTCACACACGTCTTTACAATTATTACGAAGGAGACGGAGTGAGATTATGGATTGTAAGAGCGTCTTAAATATTATGTACCCAGAACACAATTTTTGTGGTAGGGGAAGCACCAATTATTAGAGTGTTATTTAAGCGTAGGTAGAGTCATCTGTGTTATAATAAGTTATTCTGCGAGTTTTGAGATTATTTCTAAATACGCGTTGTTTAGTTGTTCTGTATCCTTTTGTAAATTTATGCTTTCTTTTTGTGATTTAATGAAAATCATTTCTGAGATAAGGCGTTTATGGTAATTATGTTCAGTGTCGAGAATCTTGACATCTTCCCAATTGAACGAATGATTAAATTTCATCATATGTTCTGTAATAACCGAGTGTTTTGTTTGATCTAATCTAATATTGTATTTGTGTTCTTTTATTCTTGTTTTTAGTTGTCGTTTAGTTTGTCCCACATAAGAGGCGTTGCATTCATTGCATTGGATTTTGTAGATGACATTGTTTTTGCTGAATTTTTCTGTCTTATCTTTTTGTACTCTGACAAATTTGTTTAATTTATTGATGCACCTTAATTCAAGGGTAGTTGTGGATTTATCTATGTGGGGTGATATTTTGTTTGTGATGTTTTTGATGTAAGGAAGAACTAGGAGTTGCTTATTGTTATTGAGAGTGTTAGATGGTTCATTTTCTTTGTTATTAATGTTGTGGGCGAGTTTCTGAATTCTTTTCTGTAAACAATTAAAGATTATATTGATTGGGTAACCATTATTTATAAGGAGATTGATACAGGTGTTTATGTTTTTCTCGTGGAAGCGGGGGTGTGAAAGTGAAATCGCCCTGTCGAATAAGTTATAAATAGTGCCAATTTTATGGATGAAAGGGTGCTCTGAAAAATATGAGAGAAATCTTCCTGAGGATGTACTTTTTTGGAACCAATCAATGCATATTGTGTTTTTATTTATAATAATGTTTAGATCAAGAAAGTTGATATTTCCATTGTTATTATTTTCTAATGTGAATTTGAGTCTATCATGATAATTATTGAATTTGGTTTGTATTGTTTGTAAAGAAAAATGTTTCAGACAAAAGTTTTGTGACTTCGAGGGGTACATAAGATGGTGTCATTGGTTTGACCTTGAAGAATTATTTGAAAGTCACATGAAAGTCACCTCAATTTTTTTAAATGGCATCCCCTATTTTTTATTGCATATTCTTGTAGCTTATCTCGAGACCTTTCCAAAACACTATAAATAAATGTTTTTTCGTTAAATATTTTCCGAGTTATAAGGCTTGAAATAATTTCTTAATTTTACATAAACTATAAAATATCTCGTAAAATATTCACTTTTCGATGACCTTACCTCAATACTTTTATGCACAGAATAATGAGAGGAATCAATTGGTGTAAAGAAAACACATAGTTGTTTTTAAGAAAATATGTAATTGTTAATTACAAATTGCACATTTTTTCTTAAAAACAACTATGTGTTTTCTTTACACCAATTGATTTCTCTCATTATTCTGTGCATAAAAGTATTGAGGTAAGATCATCGAAAAGTGAATATTTTACGAGATATTTTATAGTTTATGTAAAATTAAGAAATTATTTCAAGCCTTATAACTCGGAAAATATTTAACGAAAAAACATTTATTTATAGTGTTTTGGAAAGGTCTCGAGATAAGCTACAAGAATATGCAATAAAAAATAGGGGATGCCATTTTAAAAAATTGAGGTGACTTTCATGTGACTTTCAAATAATTCTTCAAGGTCAAACCAATGACACCATCTTATGTCCCCCTCGAAGTCACAAAACTTTTGTCTGAAACATTTTTCTTTAAAATGTCGCGTTTACGAAAAAATCGGGTGAGACGGGTGGTCTGAGACACCCTGTATTTATTTATTAAAACATGTACAGGATGGAGCATTTAAAGTCTTACAAGCTACTATTATCTCTGGAAGTATGCGTCGAATAAAAAATATGTTCAGACAAAAGTTTTGTGACTTCGAGGGGGACATAAGATGGTGTCTTTGATTTGACCTTGAATAGTCGTTTAAAGGTCGCGTAAAGATCATCTTGAATTTCTTAAATGAAACCTACTATTTTTCATTACATATTCTTGTAACTTTATCTCAAAAGCTTTCCAAAACACTATAATCAAATATTTTCTCATCAAATACTTTTCCAATTATAAGGCTC
The DNA here is from genome assembly GCA_901521435.1 of Crematogaster levior. NCBI lineage: Eukaryota > Metazoa > Arthropoda > Insecta > Hymenoptera > Formicidae > Crematogaster > Crematogaster levior. The sequence goes on from CABEGB010001126.1 coordinate 115,498, forward strand.
CAAATTTGCAATACTTTGATATAAAATATCTTGTAAAATATTTCGTTTTCGGTAGATTTACCCTAACACTTTTACGCACAGAATAATAAGACAAATCAATTGGTGCAAAGAAAACGCAAAGTTATTTTAAAAAAAAATTATGCTTTTTGCAATATGCGATTGCATATTTTTCTTTAAGGATAACTATGTGTTTTCTTTGCGTCAATAATTTTGTCTCATTATTCTATGCATAAAAATATTAGGACAAGACTATCGAAAACTAAATATTTTTCGAGATATTTTGTATTTTATATCAAAGTTCAACTTATGTCCCCCTCGAAGTCACAAAATTTTTGTCTGAACATATTTTTGATTCGACGCATACTTGTAGAGATAATAGCTTGTAACACTTCAAATGCCCCACCATGTATATTATTTATCAAATGTCAACGATCAAAAAATTAGATTGCATATGTACACACGGGGATAAAAATGCCTTAACACATGAATTTGTGCACATATCAACATATTTATATATTTTGCATATACATGTATGGAGAATGCATATGTGTTGCGATATATGCACAAATTCATATGTTAAGGCATTTCTGTCTCCGTGTGTACTTCGATTTTATCAAACTCTATTAATTTAAATTCCTGATTTTTTATAATATGTCTAGCAACTCTTAAATACTACAATATTAATAGC